>ATSW01009572.1:0-19079 GCA_000444245.1 Botryllus schlosseri
TCTCGAACCTTTCGCCTTTTGCTTCTAACTGAAGTCGCTCTGACATGCATTTGAAATTGCTATTTCTTCTGGTAATTGAGTAGAACCAACTGAGTAGAACTAACCAGTTGTTACTACTTGATGAACTTTTATGTAATACACGTTTATTTGTATGCGTCTACAGTCTACACTACTGCCTTTAATATATCGGATACGGTATCCAGTAGAAAAATTCCCTTTAACCATTGTGGAATTTTGCATTGACCATCAGCTATAAGTTTACACAATACGATGTCAGTAACCTTGTAATTTATCGCGATACATTCGTCATCTAAAATGATTTCAGTTGAAATATACACACACGACACACAACGGCCACCTGTGGAAGGAATTTGGCTGGTTGATATTTCCTGATTAGAGCAACAACGCGAAACGGGATTACATGCGTTTTGAGTGATCTTGCGATGTTATCATTCCTGCGTAATCTTCTTCGAGATTGGGAATTAGTAACGGCTCGTTGCTCGATTGCTCAATCGCACGACATATACTTCGAGGCAAGTCCTCACCCCACTTATACGGGATCAACGATTAAAGATAGAATTCGCTTGCAATATATTTCTCACAATGTTTGTTATTTCTCGCCCAAAACTTAATGTGAGATATTTCAATACTCTGCTGTGCAATAAACTTGCATGGGCTCTTATGCCCTTCACGTTATCAACTTTCTACATGCAGTTGAAAAACATCACTCTGCCGAGTCTGTCGTTGTTTACGACAACAGTCGCGCCATTTTTAGACAGATCGGAGCGCATACGACATCCTGATATACGACTTTGTTGATCACTTCTTATAGTTATTTTCGCTATTTTGTGTCACCGCGGTTCTTGAATTGGTGGTCTTTTTGTAACAACCCCATTACGTTATTTCTACACTTGTACCCACGCTGACATTCAAAAGATTTGTAAGCTCTCAAAGCGAAATGGCTAACCTAAAACGAAACGGCGAAACTGAACACTGAACACTGAACAATTTATGAATATGGATTTCGGACGCGGATAACTACGCACTGTAGATGTTTTCTTTTACCGTCACCCGATGGCAAAAATCCACAGAAAATGAAGCATCGTTAAAAGAGTAAGGTAGGCCTACGCACCGGTGTCCAGGACGATAGCAGGTGAAAAGCGCAGTAGATTTGATAGGACCTGAAGACACGCGCAAATGATCGATTGTGAAATTTTCATATCAGTTGAAGCGCCATACAGAATAAATGGACGAAGCCGGCCGTTATAGTAAAATAATATATAGCCTACTCGCAGCAACGAGCCCGAAGGGATTTTGTATTTTCACATTTATCCCGGCTCTGAGGTACCAACACTGACTCCAGCCCAGACTTCAAATCCAGAAAGATTTTTTTGTGCAATCCTATATTTGGGGTGAACATTGGTTCTGTTCGCATGCCCAGGGCTAGGCACCGCTACATTATTCTACCTTCAGACTTTAAGCAGGTCCATTATTCGACCCGCTTCACGAGGGAATATTCATGATTGTAAAATAGTCTGCAGCGCACAATACAATAAGATTTGTCACGTTGCTCGAATCCCGTAATGTCATTGTGTCCCATGGTTTGAATTCCGGCGGCCATGCCTGCCAACGGTCGTTATTGTTAGCGACGTCATTGAAAAACACTGGCACGAGTCGCGCTTCACAACAGACGCCTATCCAGTTACGTAGCGATTGTGTGACATAGAAAAGCGGACAGGTGACACAACACAAGCTGTTCGCTATTTGAAAGGAAATGATCATTTTTAAATGATGTAATCTAATCAGTTATTGTTGATTTCAACACGGGGGCGTTGAATGGGCATATCGTCATGCTGCGCAGAATTGGGTTCCTGAATTCTCGCAGTCTGATTCGAAATTTCCATTTAATTCTCCGAAAGATGTCCTTGATTCAAGGCTTTAGCTGCTTAGTGCTTATTGACGTCAAACCATTTAAGTATGGCGGGTGTTAGTCATCCCATTTAAGGGAATTGATGGGAGATACCTATCGCAAAGTAGCCGAATTGTAAACATTTTTAAAAGGCACCGCGGCTGGCAGGCGCGTGCTTTATGTAAGCAATGAACAGCACGTAAATCTCTTGGACTTCTTCAAACCCGTCGACCGTAAATTCAGATCTTGAATGTATCGAACCCCTGCTATACTTCTCTCAAACGCGTGCCACGGAGTCTTTGAAGGCACCGATTAAGTGTAACTGGTGATAATTTGTCAACGAATAAGTCTTCTCGAGATATTAACCATTCACTATTTACGGCGGGTCATCGCTAATGTTACCATTGGTTTAAATGGGATGGCGCTTCCTACTTTGTACTTTGTGATCATGGTCACTTAAGAATTGAGTAATCAACACAAAACAACACGTCCGTATGTACCCGCTTCTTTGCGACCAGCTCGGCTGTGCTTGGTTACATCGTCAATCAAATTCAATCGGTTCAACTTCACATTCAACCACCCGACAACGGTCTATATGGACCGGACCCCCATAGGGTGATCAACATAGGTCCCCATAAGATGATCAACATATAACCTCTGACTGCTTCTATCCCAAGACCACACCTTCGCCTGCGGTAAATTTCGGCACTAGCCTTTATTCATCCGATTCACAAGCATACGCAGTACGCACCCATTCCGTCGGGTATTACGCGAGCCAAAATAGCTAACGTCGAACGCTAACCCAAGACTTAGCGATTTGATTTCTATCGACTTTACTATACGCACCTAAATGTTGATTAGTGTTATGAAAAACCGGTGGGTGAAACGTGAATTTTATTTAATGTAATGAATCATTTTTTTCAATAATATTGGCACTTGCCTTGCATATATGACTATGCATTTTTATCTTCTCTAAGCCCACGTGACCAGATCTTCCGGTAGCGCTAATGGAGGTGGTGGTGTCTTAAAAAACTTTAGAGACATTAATTATTATGCATCTCAGGCTATGTTGATTGCTTATGCAGCGCGGTTAATATAATTTTTCGGATCCAGACCAAACTAATGGAAACACTCCTTTCGTACGCTACCCCCGATTCGTGTTTCTCCACTGGGCGAATTATTCTCCACTATGGGTTACATTTTTATCGCGGAGCTGAGATTGTAAGGACAGTACTGGCAATTCCCGTACCGGGACATATCAATGTCGAAAGCTTTGGACAACGTGCGGCGGTCATTTTGGGTCACGGTTTTTATCGCCGATTATTTTTCCGTAGCGTACTTTACCGAGTCGCATATTGCTCAATACTTCGTATGTCTTGGCGAGTCCGGGTACGGAAATAACCGGCGTCAAAATGTTGATGTGAAGAGCTTCTTGGAGGTACAGAACTTCAATATACAATTGAATAGTATATTCATATTGAAATGAACCCGAATATTTTCGGCTGACACTCGTCAGGGGTAATCGTCAGCAACTAGTAGAGAAATGGAAAGAACATTGTATATCAACAACCGTATCACAAAATATGACGTCACCAGCATGAAATTTCGTGAATGAGAGAGCGTTCAATGTTGAAGTGTGAAAGTTCCAGTTCGACTTATTTATGTAAATTATACGAGAGAAGACCCATAATAAAATCTGGACAACTAGTGACAATAAGTCGGGAGAAGCGCAAAGAAAAATTTCTAGTTGCACATCTGACCAAAAACACTTTACTTTATGTTGTTTAGCGAAGAAATTTTTGACCCCTTCGAATTTCAAGAGTTGCTGGAAAAGTTCCCCGGAAACGTGTGCATACGAGATTTTCGTTTGCTTCGGGATCGTGTTAATTTTTAGGAAGGTGCTTCGAGGACGGTCTTGTGAACTCCAACCACGGACCCAAGTAGGAGAACCACTGTAATATAGTTTCAAACCGACCATGGTTTCGTGTCACCACTCCGCACGCACCTGAAAAATCCCCAATATAGTATGTATTTTGAATATATTTAGATATACGCTGAATTACATATATAACTTCCGTAGTGGCGAGATAACGTAGTGGTATGGATCCACAGCTGCAACCCCATTGCGTTGATGGTTCGAGTCCTACCGAGACCGAATTCAGAATTTCAGAATCAGAATCTTTCGGAGATCATTCCCAAGTGCTGGGGTCTCCTCCTGGCCATCTGATCCGAGTAAGCGAGGTCTTAAAAAGCCTAGATGTGGGCCTTGCTGGAATCGTAACGAAGAACATCAGCCTGGTGTAAAGGACCATGACCGTTGTAGTCGAAAAACACCAAGCATTATAAAACAGCAACGGCAGCAGCATATAGCTTCCAACGCGTGTAATCATGGTTCGCAATAGGAATACCAATGAACAATGATATCAGCACTGCCTCCGCAATTAGGTTGAAGCATTGTAAAAATCGCGTTGTTATTACCTAGAAAGCATTACGATTCTACTCTCCTTCCATTATTCTATCGACATGACTAGCCATGATTACAGATGTTCGGAATAGGACAAGGTGACAATCTTGCTGTAGACTTCACGGTCTCGTGTGATGCAGCAATGGTCCGAGATAAATACATACCCCATAATTCTGAACTATAATCGCCCGATTTATCCCCTTGCTACGTTCCCAGTATCGGCTATTTATAATGATGTGGTTGCACGGCAACATGAGAAGCGCATTTACTGCAAATTCCCTGGAGATTTCTGGAATGTTTTTATGCTATCTCAGCGATCAGCGATCTCTATCTCGGCGATCAGGGTTGCACGACGCGACGCTGAATATATTTGCATAAGCTAAGCTCGTTAAATTGATTGCCCAGGGGGAATGAGCAAGCATGATGAATGCAAATCCGTGCATTTTTCGCTTTCGTATGTTCACAGCCATCTATGTCATCAGTCCATTGCTAAGGCCATACGCGTAACTAAAACACCTTTACCTTTCTATATCTACTGTACGTCGTGTATCAGGACTAGATCCCGACCGATTATATCGGTTCTCAGATAATATCGAGTCGATATCACACTTTGAAAGTATTATTATCGGCATCGGCCATTGGAGGAGAAAAATTATCGGCAATTTTCGTGACGTCACAACGTGGCGATAGGAAGTGCGCCAGACTGAGAATATTGACTAACTCATATAACTTACACTTTACACCTGTCCAGATGCAGCCGTTCTGTCGTTCATTCCAGCTGTAAAGCTGTTCAAATAAATGCGCTGAAGATTTAGAAATGCGCCTGGATTCCACCTCTTTTGAATACGGCTGAATCTATCGGGTTTATCGGCGAAGGTGTTAGATATCGGTTTTATCGATACCGGCTCAAAATTCAATATCGGTGGCGGGCTCTAATTAGGACTACTAGAATAGCATGTGATAGATAAGACCATTGCACGTGGTTTAGGCATGGAAATACCTGTGATTTAGCACTCATTCAGCAGCTTTCCATATATAGGTTGGTCTTTGATTGAGATGATTATTGTCAGTTGATTTGAAATCACCTGTGCTTCAAATGTGAACGCACAATCCGGATGGATAGGGTTAGGCAGTTACACTCACAATAGGCTCGCACAGTTGCAAAAACAGTCATAATAAATCGTATAGCCTACATATCATAGCAAACCACATATATCGGCATCGTGCAGTGTTTTATGTTGATTCAGCTGCTGGTCGTATCCATCATCAAGGGCAAAGTCGCTAGTGACATCGCTATGTGAATTAGCTTTGTTTCACGAATCAACAATGATGTGTATGACGCACTACATATTTCTCTGGAATGTATCAAAGTAATTTTAGAGGACCAAAACATGAAACCCTATCATTCCAACACACCTTTGATTTCCGTATCGTTATTGCAATCGATATTAGAGATTTCTGAAATAGTTTCGAAATTCCGGTGTGCATCAGTCATATAAACGGATTTCACTTCGAAAATGGCAGCTTTGTAGACAGCCAGATGTTTATCAAGTGTTCCTTTGCCCCAACTAACGGTATCAATATCAAGCCAACAGAATGTCTTATATAAGACGGTAGATCGAAATCTATTTCTAGACGCGGCATACAAATTCTCGACTGCACCAATTATTTCAATCCTCCAAGATTGGAATTTTGTGTTGTGTAAATTTAGAACATCCGGTTTTGGCTACGGCATTTTTCGCATAACAGAGGTGTACTTTGTGTTGAACGAGGCGTAGTTTGACCAAAGATTACGGTATCAATATTTTCACCGGAGCCGACCACCAATATCGACACTGAGAGGATATTTTTCCGCGCAATGGAAGAGATGGCCTATGTTTTAGGTTTGAGTTGAAATACCAATGAATTTTAATTCACATCGGCATCCTGCGGCACCTCTCACCAAAGAGGTATTGATAAAGTAGAATTCTGTGATAGAGCTGTGGGCTTCCAAAGCATGCAGAATTGGTGGAAGTGTAGGTAGAAAGATATTATGCGTAGTCGTCCAAAGCTGTTGGTTGCTAATATTAACCTGTGGGAAAGTTGCACGACTAAATCTGACTGCAGAATCGCTGTTCGCGTCACTCTTTCGGAACTTTTCTTCCGTCGCGATGATAAAGTGGGCTAAACTGGACATCGATTATGACGATGCATAATAAATACGCATCGATGCAATATCTATTTTCTATTTCACTGATTTGCAAACTGTCATTTTCCGTGATCCTATATTGAAATATATAATATATATGATCCCGGGATATGTTGGCATATATCAAGGGTACAGTACTTGAAAGTGATAGCCACTTTTTCCGTGTGATAACAAACCTGCCCTGAAAACGAATTACATATATATCAATTATTGTCACGATGAAGTAACAACGCATAAAGTACCGCGAACCCAAACAGTACGTAATATTTCTCGAACTACCTTAAAAGTTAAAGTGTCACCACTATACACAAATCGACTATTGTATAAAAAGCGTTATTACAAAAATATTCTTGCCTATGTCGAAATAGTAGATTTACACGTACGGGGCATACCCTGTGACCGACAATATCCTCGATACCTACACATATCCGCTTGTTTTCTAAATTTGCTCGAATGCGACATGAAAATGTGAGTTTATATGAAATTCCGACTCGTCTTTAGTCGATTTCATTGTTCGCGCGCGATTGGGCGTATATTAGATTTGACTCGTTCTCGGTTGACGATATAAGACGTATGTGTTTCCAAATCCTGAAGTTCATTTCGTTCTTGACAAATCCATTCGGGAATTGGTAAATGTAGGATTCAAATTAGGTCCTATAGTTCGGGCGTTTTATTTGTACGGTTGCATTTTCGCCGCAGTTTTGATTCGAGTACTGGATGGGTTGAACTTCTTCCGGCAATTATTGATCGTAATAAATCTGATTTCTAGATTTATCTGAGATTCTTAATAGATTCGATACTCTGTCGAATAAATTTGGCAGCTGAATGTTATAGGATTAGGCCAGTGGCTCTTAACCTTTCTGACCTCGACGCACACTCTCAAAGAGAAAAATAGTTCGCTGCACCATAGCGCTTCGAGAACCCTGTGTGGCGAGTAGTTTCTTGGCACGTTGCACCGCTGCAATACCATTTGGTCGTGGGTTCGAGTCCGACCGGGGTTGAATTCAGAATCCGTTACAAAATGTCTGGAGAGAAAGTGGGTGCTATGAGTTGGGGATCTCGGGAATCATAATCAGCAATATCGGTCTGGTGTAAAAGGACCACGGATGTCGAAATACCATTGACACTAATAAAAAGACGACTATACTGAGTGCAGGATTTGACAATATGATGACAAAAAATGGAATAGAAAAAAGGTCATCAACCTACGTCATGCTACTGTTCAGCCCCAGGCTCTGATCGGGAGGACTAGAAAAATGGTCACCACCTATGTTCAAACCTCAACATTACGGCCCAAGTGCCCGCGAGTGGTGACATTTTGTAGCTTTCTTATCACCTTCCCAAATGCTAAGAAATATGCATGGGCGAGCTCCACCGCCATTGACGGTGGAGGCCCCTGTTTGATTCTTGGCATTAGCAAGTTCCGAGGCGTCAGAGGTTTATCTGAGATCCTCCTTCCCTACGTCATTGTGCTCACAGCGTCTTTGCAAAAACATCCGAGTGAGAAACCCAATCAAAGACTAATTCAGGGACGAGAATGAAAAAAGAGAGACGTAAACAAAGAAAGAAGAGGATTGAACACTGATACATCGGGCAGTAGGGGAGATGCCAGATTGAGAGACCGAACTTGGTTGTTGTTGTTGTTTGTGGTATTCATGGTGTTTGTCTACTACTATGGTCATTTACACAAGGCCAATTCTATTCGTTTTTTATTCCGTAGCTGAAGACTTGTAGCACGTCCCACTTCCAGGCTGTTCATAAGACACCGCCTACGCCAGGGGCCGGCAACCTTTTGTGAGCAGCGTGCCAAAATGTCGAAAATTGTCAAATTTTACCAGCTTGCGTGCCAAACATTCGATTTGGTAATATTTGACGTGTCAAGCAAGGAATACCACCAACCATTTTTCTGCAGCTGGCAACGGCGTCCGTTATGCCACAAATGGCACGCTTGCCGGGGTTTGCCGACCCCTGGCTTACGCGGATGGCATGGTGAGGAGGAGCCTAGATAAACCTCCAACACTTAGGTAGGGATTCTGGAGTCGACCTCGGTCGGGCTCGAACCCGCACCCATTGGTGTTGCAGCTGGGGATCATGCCACTATACGCAGTAGGCTACGCTATCTCGCCGTTGGCCGCATTTGGTTGTTTCGACATACTCCTCTCTGTGAACTAAATCGCATTGTACATGTGCATATTGAGCGGGTAAAAATAACAATAGAACAACCGATATCGCACACTCAAAATTTGGATTCTTTAATTTTTGTTATATATGTCGACCTTTATTACGACATTTGCCCGCAGCAACCCTGGGCAGTAGGCAGTCCAGCCGGCAGCCTAGTGAGCCGCGGCACTCCGCTTGAGAACCACTGAATTAGGCAGTTGAGGGCTATGTTAAATGTACGATACTTTCTTCCAAAATGAATGATGATAAAAGCTGACGATCTTAATGAAGTAAAATCTCACGAGGATAACATTTTACTAATATAAATTTGCAGGAGGCGCAGTACATTCAGAATTTTTTTATAATTCGAAATTATATAAGGGTTGCCATCGAAATTGACCCAAAAATAAGGACACTCGAAAAAATAGATTGGCATTAAAAATCGTTTTTGTACATACTTTGTATTTATAGGAGCCGTGGTATATCACATTGCATAGTTTTTGCCAAAAAATCTGCTCTAGCAACTTCTTGTTACTAAAAAGTGCTTCATGGATCTCACGACAGCTCAGGTCTAGGTTTACCTTGACTGATAACTGGGATTTGACCGTCATTTAACTAAGTCTGTTCCTTTCCTTGGTCCACTTTGCTGAAACAAGAGAGAACACTCTATAACTTTAACATTAAACTATATTGAAAGAGTGACTTCTTATGACTTTAATTGTTACGGCACCCTTTGCTACTGGCTTTATTTTGAATCTTGATTACGCGTATGCGAGGTAGGCATGCGTATTGCGTAGGTTGCGTAATCGCGGCATATTATTAAATAGGCTTCAAAGTAAACGAATTTGAGGTTCCGTTTTTACAGCATCTGGTTTTCATCCACACATCAACATTCAAAAGTAGGTTTTATTGTTTTCAATTCGAAGCAACTTTTCGCGGGTCTCTCAGAATAGCTCTGCTGGCCGCACTCCGCCGAGGTCTGATCTAATGAGTATCTTGTCTCTTTCGTCAGCACGAATGTGTTATGATTGCGGCATCGCATTGAGCAGCTGGCCTCGCTACAACTGTTTTCTGATTATATCGACAACGTCCCTGATGCGTTTCAGCATTTTGTACGAGGTGGCCACACATCGTAAATGTAGTGACGAGTTGGTGCACGTAGCCTCGCAAGATAGCGCGTATTCTGCTGTTTACTGATAAAATCGACGTCCGCTGCGATAGCTTGGTAGGCTACAGCATAAACTGCTATGCCACTCACTGCCCTAGCTATCTCTCCACCTAGAAGTCACATCCTGTGGTGTAGGCCTATACTAGTGCGGAGCATGGATCGGAGCCGGACTGGATATCCAGCCGAATTTTTTTAATTTTGGCCGGACTGGATCGGAGCCGGATAACTACTTTTTTGATACGGCCAGATTCTTTATGGATAAGAATGACTTTTGTAACTAAATAACTACCAACCAACCACACGCAAGTGACCGCCAAGCCAGAGCGAAAATGAGCGAGGCTTGTTTATAAATTCACGGAACCCCCGTATCGTGTATAGGGCCGGTTTTCTGGCCGGAATTTTTCAATTTTGGCCGGAGCAGGATTGGAGCCGGATCAGTACTTTTTGCTGATATGGCCGGAGCCGGATCGGAGCCGGACCAGAGAATTGAACAACCGGATCGGAGTCGGATCAAATAATTTGTTGATCCGCTTCGCACTAGTGTATTCGCTGCGGGAGTCCCCTTCATTTATGATGTCATAAAATCTCGACGCAAAAGCATAATGTCAGAATATTATGCCGCACAGATAACAGAGTAAAACGATCGAAGTTGTGTAGTTGTTGAAAATAAGGCAAAATGAGGGCGCAAGTCGAAAACAAGGGCATTTCTAGAAATGAGGACAGTTGAGTTTTCTAATACCTGGCCTTCAAAATTAGGATAAATCTGAGAAATAAAGACGGTCTGGCAACCATGATTATATAGCAGTGGTCGGGAACCTATGGCTCGCGAGCCATATATGGCTCTTTGGGGTATAAGATATGGCGCTTTGCCAAATATTTATTTTTGTATTGAATTGATCAATATTGCAGCAATTTGTTAGTAAATTTTCATTACGGCCAGAATATTTATTCTTGTTGCACTATAAACATGTCTTTGAGAGGTAAAGATAATGTCGTCTTCAGGTTTTCGGGCCCGGAACCCCTCTTTTCAAAATCCTCAAATTTAAGTTACTGTCGAGCTGGTGACTAATGTAACTCGCGAATTCGATGTACCCCACTCGAAATCTTGGATTGTGCAATACGCTGCTTGATCAAAGAAAATAGCGCACATGACGACGGAGTCCATATGACAACACAGTTTACAGTGGGTAGGCCTATATACTGGTACAGTGACCATGATTGGCTCAACCTACTCATGTGATCATGAGTTCTCGCATTTAAAAGGATCATCAGGACGAACCTACGTTCTCGTAACTAAAGTTTTGCATGCTCAAAGAAGGCAACCAGCATGATTAGTACGAGTTTTTACGGAGAAGATGTTACGCACACGATGAATCTCATGTATAGTGAGTTCGAATTAGTGCTACAATTACGTCATGAATTTTCAATTGTGACGTTAAAGTTTATGGACATATATGGCTTTTTGGGAGTTAAAATAGAAAAATGGGGCCAATATGACTCTTCGGACCGAAAAGGTTCCCGACCACTGTAGTAGAGCATAGCCAATCATTCAGGAAGGATGAGGAATATGAGCATACCCTTTGGTCTTGTAATATACTCAATTTTTAAGCTCTCTCATAAAATGTTGAGAATTTTGGGAGATTGCGGAAAGATTAGTAAAGCAAAGAACCGAATAATAGTAGAATTATTGCTTTGTGTGGACCAAGGATGCAAATCAGCGTACTTACCACCACACCGCAATTTGACGTTCAACTTATGACCAGTCCTTCTTCACTCTTAAATCTAACGAGCTTATAATTTTATGAGTTACTTTTATTATCCCGTCAATATTGATTCACTCTTTTGAAAGGATAATAGACAATAAAGGACTAACATCATCATGAAACATAGTGTTACAAAAGCATATTTGATCGCATTATTGACTGCAAATGAAAGCTTCAGTAAGAGGCATCTTTATTTCGTTCACTAAATTTTCATGATCGCAATTCATGAATGGCTAAATAAACCGTGTATACTGCCGGGCTGTGGAGTCGGTGAATTTTACCACCGAATCCAACTCCGACTCAACACAGTTTCAATGAACCGACTCTGACTCCGACTCCTGGGTCTTTAAACGTACCGACTCCGACTCCTGAGTCCTTAAACATACCGACTCCAACAGTATTACCAATTTACTTCGTAAATTATATGCCACGGTGACGGTTAAATGACTATCATACAGCCATTAAACATATGATTAAAGATGGCATGCAAAATTGTTTCATTGTGTCACCGCTCGAATTATTCACTATGTATGAACGATATCCTTTTTGAATATCCTTCATTTCTTCATATTTCATCAGTTTTTATAGCATGGACTCACTAAAAACCTAGTATGTATGAATCATTCAAATACGAGATATACAAGAACACACACTCTCACCACTAGTAGAGATTTATCATAAACGAAATTTAGAAAGTTGTCAAATAGCATATGTCTTGTCTACATGTACTTAGTTAAGTATTCAAGGACTAGGACTTGCAGTCTCTCTGAATCATTTGTTCGACCCAGGCAGCTAAAGCTACACTACAAATATTTTTAAATTTTGTCAAATGAGAAGTAGCGTATGGCTATATTCGCACCAATTTTACAACCAGACGATGTACTTGCTCTGTCACAATATCATGGTATAATTCCAGAAATCGCACCAATTTGTGACTACGTCTCAAAGATCGCTTCTTTCTTCCTCCATGCAACTGAATTGTAATGCCGGATTCTATCTATGTCAGGGGTAGCCAACCTTTTCGGTCAAAGGGCTACATGAGATTTGAGAACCATTGCGCGGGCAACTTGAAAGTTTATAATCTTTTTTAGTCGTCCAATTTGAATGAACCGAAATAGGTAACATTGAAAACAAAACTTCTATGACTGCATGCACAAACGAAGTCGCATGTTGGACGACACGTTATTCCTTAATTTTGAGTATAGCTGGACTCAATTCCCTAAATTACGCGTATTTTTAATTTCCAGGAGGGGTTTCCCACACTAAATGCAAGTAATGTGACAATAAATAATGCAAAGTGCTAAGAAAAATTCAAGTAAAATAAATCTGCTACGGAATATGCTACTTTGTGGTCATATACGAAGATCTGCGATGAATATAACTAGCCCCTGGTTACGCCAATTCGTCGAAACTGGTGTTTTGGCCATCATCAAATTTCGCGGTCAGGCTAATCAAATTATGGTAGGCCTTGCAATTTTATCTGATGATATATCTAATTTGGAAAATTTATTCGCAGGCCACACAAAACATTCACGCGGGCCCCATTTGGCCTTGGCGGTTTGGTCGCCCCGGAGCTGTATCGTTACTAATTGCAGTGATTGATGGTACATAAAATTACAAATAGTTATTATTAGTAATTTAAAGATACCTCTGAAAGCAATTGTTTTCGTGGTAAAGAAGATGGAGTCGGAGTCAAAGTCAGGGTGATTTTCACTAATTCCGACTCCAGCCAGTACAGTTTTTCACGACTCCGACAACAACTGCGACTCCATCAAGCGAAAATTAGTCAAACTCCGACCCCGACTCCACATCCCTGGTATACTGTTTATAATATTTCTGATAGTGAGTTGTGCAAGTTACATTGTTTTCTCAATTCATGAGTTGTGACGCGGAACAAATAAGACCACGAGCATATTAGAAAATGAGTATTATGTACTGCTAGGGCTTTCATTTTCACTCAGTTGAAATACGTCATGGTTTCACGAGAAATGAGCATATAGTGTTGGTATGTAGCAGTAGTCTGGATTCATTTTTAGGTACCGGTCCGGTAGTACTCAAGTCGTCTCCAAGCGACTATGCGGAATGGATTGAGCTCGAGACGAATTGAAGCAGTCCGCCTTTTTCTCTTTTTTGAAAACGAAAGAGTCGAGTCGACGAGTCAGCGTCCAAGCTGGACCAGGCGGCCATGTAGATGGGCTTAATGTCTTTGATGTTCTTTGACTCAGAGTGCGACGCAAAAATCAAGGAATTCTTGGTCGGCTTGAAATCACGTCTAATAACAATGGCTATACAGTATACACTTTGTTACTCTCTCAATTCATCAAATAGAAATTTGCACGAAGAAACTTTTTTCCTAGTTGTAAAATAATCAGACTTACAGCCACAAATACAGCATATGAGGACCATCATAGATTATTTTGCCTGAAGCAAAACCTGAGTCACCAAGTTTACAATCAATCAAAATACACTGAAGGAAAGACAAAATGAACCATCACCGCCAATTCCTAACAGATTGTGCTGTGCGTACATAATGTCGCAGCATAAATAATTCTTTCACAACTGCATAACGGTATCCTACCTCATGCTGTAAGCCAATTTAAACGGCAAGTAAACATATCTGCACAACAATCCAAAAACAGCCGTTCCTATAGTATTAGTTAGTTATGGCATCATTCAAAAACAATTCAAACACGGCAACTAGCTCCAAACCTGAGAGGTCTGTTATTTTGTCGCACAATCGCATGGCGGTATCCTACCTAATGCTATAATATTAACGAAACATTCCAATTTAGAACCTCGATGCGTCCCTTCAACACGAGAACTTAATAAGTAATGAAAACTGCGCGCTTTGAAATGCGANAATTCTGGTGTGAGAAGCTATATCAGGAAAATCCCTGAGTCAANGGCTCATATCTGTTTCGTGAGCGTCGGTCTCGTAAATCTATGCAANTGCATTGTGTCAGTAAGGCCGTAAATATTGTCGNCCCCNCATTCGAATTATTAATTTCACTCGCCTGTTCGCGATATTTNATTCCATTNAGTAATNGGATATCTTCAATCCGGAGNGCGATCCTATCAACCGAAGATAAANTTACTTCCTCGATGGCTTTCGCANCAGCAACNTTCGCTGCTTTGAACCATTTTTCAACATTGATTTGTCCGTACTGAAAANACAGAACAGAAGATCNAATATTGTTAAATGTTGTATATTAAATTTGTCATCACCTTTGGTATTTCGGGTACCATATCGGAACGTGAGATGGCAATTGATGTGTTTGGTAGTTCAGGCACAACAATGCAGCGCGACACGGTAAATGACATGTTTTGAAATGTTTCCTGCCACAATTCCGATTCGAAGGAATCNAAATTAACTTTGACACGGAGATTGAAGATCTGNAAATGTACAGCAGATTATTTTTTCTCGTCGTAAGTCATCCTTGTCTGATAATGAGATATTACAGAGGCGAGNGATACCGTTGCACTCGAGATNGAAAATTTGAACCACTGATTTCCAATCCATATTCCTCTNTTAAGNTATGGAATCAATTAGACTCCAAATATTGATCTATTATTACACGTAACGAAATCATCAATCATATCAACTCAGCGAATACCAAAATCCCACNTAAAAACTGCTTTTCAACCTCGCAATTATAATTAATAAAAAGTTGAAGAAAATATTACGGAATGAATCCATAGTAATATCAACGACGACCAGTACCGCAACAGCACTCCAACTAGCACCNAAAAACGTTTTCTNGGATATGGAGTTGTACNCCAAACTCCNAGGAAAATTCACCCCCAATCCCTCNTTGCGAACNNTTTCACCACCACTTTGANCANGAATTCTCATGTTATCAGTTGTCAGTGTCTTACTGGTGTCTGGNTGCANTAGATACTAATAATTGTNAAATTTATGATTGAGTTCGGTCAATGTTATTGGTAATCGCATGTATCACTTTTTCNATCACTTTCAATCACTTTTTATCCTCTCCCAGATCANGTGATCATATTTAACGATACAACTGGGCTCATTGTCTTTGATGTTCTTTGATTCAAAGTGCGACGCACAAATCAAGGAATTCTTGGTTGGCTTGAAATCACGTCTATTAACAATGGCTATACATTTTTGTAAATCTCCAAATTCATCAAATAGAAATT
The DNA here is from genome assembly GCA_000444245.1 of Botryllus schlosseri. Classification (NCBI taxonomy): domain Eukaryota; kingdom Metazoa; phylum Chordata; class Ascidiacea; order Stolidobranchia; family Styelidae; genus Botryllus; species Botryllus schlosseri. The sequence continues at coordinate 15,814 of ATSW01009572.1, forward strand.
TGCACCAAGAAGCTTTTTTTCTTAGTTGTAAAATAACCAGACTTACAGCCACAAACACAGCATTCGACGACCATAGTAGACTATTTTGCCTGAAGCAGAAACCTGAGNCACCAAGTTTACAATCAATCAAAATACACTCAAGGAAAGACCAAATGAACCATNATTTCTCTTANTNAGTCGCACAATCGCATGACGGTATCCTACCTAATGCCATTATTCTCGGAGTCCCANGTTAGAGGAAACTTAATATGCTTTGATTCGTAGTAACACGGTAATGTCCGACTCGAATTGCCTAGTTCTATAACTTATGAGTATTTCTTCTATTGTAGGGACCGGTACTCATATTACATCAGCTGTTTTTATCAGTTAGAGACATTAAATAACGCGACGCGCATGGATTATTTGAAAAACATTGCACAAATCTCCAAATGAATATTATATACTTTCTGATATTCACACAATGATTTAGCCCCCCTTCAAGCTCGCCCCACCACAAATCACGGAGTATGTGGTTCGGCAGTTACGCGGCCCTGACGACAGAGATGATATGATTGCCATTACAAAGTCCCAATCACAAATCTGTAATTTTTACTGTTCAATTAGTTCACTCTATTCACCTTCCCGCGATATTGTATTGCATTCAGTAATTGGATGTCTTCGATTCCGACTTCAATACTATCAACCGAAGGCAAGATGACATCCTCAATTGGCCCCACTTTTGCGATTTTGGCAGCTTCGATCCATTTTTTCACATCTATTTTTCCACACTTTAAATGTGAACCAGCGAATATATTAGCGTCATATTAGTTGAATATTTATTCAGCATTACCTCTGGTATTTCAGGAGCAACAATGCAGCGGGTGACGGTACATTTCATGTCTCGAAAGGTTTNTCGCCATGAATCGGGATCAAATGAATCGAGCTGAACCTTCATCAATAAGTTTGACATCTGAAAATGATAGATCGNATAGATTTTTGCAATACATATACTATATAGATGCAATATCNTGCGTCGATTATCTATCAGCGAACGTAGGTTAAGATTCTGGTTAANCTCNATAAACAAGATTTATATNTGCTAACATAGGAGCGTGATAACTGCGAACACTTTGAAATATTTATGCATTCTCANCCCACGCAATCAGCTTAATCGGGAAAGCTGATGGTGAGGATGACTTTGAAGATTTTGGGCTCGCTTCCTGTTTTCATTATTCCTTTTTTTGCATGNTGTTATTTCTTGACCTTCGTTCAGTANTGTCGACATAGCAAAACAAATATTGTAAATCGCCCAACCGTACCAGNAAAACCTTCATTCGTGNGACGCACACGATTCCAACTTGGTATTTCTTCATGAGGNGCATCATTACTCTCTACGCTCTTAGCGACAAGGGNGTGTATTCACACTCAATGGTGGTACACGAAAACAGAACCTAACTCAGAATTATNTCACAANCATANAACCTATATTTGCTANCGTGCATANCATCCTACGTTCCTACGANTAAAATGTATATTTACGGCCGCNAACACACCCTAAATAAAATANGCTTAGACGACCGNGCATGGGTATTATTCTNNCGNTAGTATGCAGCTTGGCCACCCCTGGCCTAATCGAAATAAGGCTGCAACGTATAGGAAATGCTAAATACTAATCATTGCTCGAGGTTACCGGCAGTGTTGGGGTGGCACGAGTGATGACTTGACTCGAGTCAACTCTTTCGTATGACTTTCCAAAAATGACCAAAAATGACTTGAGAAATGTGGATCTGACCCGTGACTCGGAGCANAATTTACGTGTCAATTTCANGTCATCAAGTAAACGTTGTCGATTAAATCACCCTATCTTATGAGTGTTCGGATTGTTCGCCATACGCCAGTATCACTTGTGAGAGCAACCAGTCATTCACTGATTGTACGTTTCACTGATCCTACATTGTGACATCACAAATAAATTGACCGCAGACGAAACGATCACAGCTTACGTTGTCGTAGTAGATTGGTCTAATAGAAAAGTATATTTGTTTCTTAGACGACTCAGTGCTTACATTTTGATTTGCGCAGCGCTCACCCTTACNAACCCCGTTATATTATTATTATAATATTTATTCACAGTAAAACAGGTAAATACACACATGATCCGGGAAGCAACGTGCTTCTAAAGGAAAATGGCGAGATTGGAGTAGATTTATAAAGTTTCAGTGATACAGTCAAATTTTTATTCCTATGCATNACATGGAGAAGTCAGATTACAGAATTNCAGTAGATGAAGAATTGGCAAGGGTTACAAAGCAGAGAAAGAGATGATTGAAAATGAGGAATCTAAATTACAGAAATTATGCTGTGATTCACAAGTGCCCAGTGGTGCATTCAAGGCCTTCCGAAGAATATGCACAGTATACAAAAACTTGATCTTCTGGATCATGATAAATCGAACGTTACCCGGGATNTGTTGGATATGTCTCATGAGTTTTTTGTTTACGACCCCTGTAGCGATAATGACTATCGGTACTATGTTTATTTTGCATCGCCACATTTTCTCACATTCNACTTTTGAGGTCTTCGTATTAGGATTGTTTTTCTGATTCTTTTTGTACTATGTTTTGTTCAGCTGGGAAAGCCAGTTCAATGAATAAGCATTCTCTTTTCTTTTTTAGTTTGATGATCATTTTCGGACGGTTGTTCCTGATTTTGCGGTCAGTTATAACTGGTACATCCCACAAAATTTTACTTGGTCGTTTTCTGTAACTGGTGCTGGGCTGTATTCATACCAATTCCAACCAAGTCGAAATGGTGATGTTAAAATGTTTGCCTAATTCAAGATGAATGCAGTGATCAATTGTGTTTCCATATGTATTCGGTAGCTGCAAGTGCACCACAGCCGGACATGAGATGTGCTACAGTTTCATTTCTGTCTNTTNTGGCACATTCTGCATTTCCCGTCCGTGTTTTGCTTCAGAATTCTTTTGCGATGGTATTTTGTAGGAAGAGACTGTGCTGCGAAAATGAATCCTTCACTTGCCGGTTTCAGGCCAGAGCTGTAAAGCCAGGTCCATGAAAGATCGTCAACATGGGGCTGTGAAGTTAACTTCTTGTGCTGTCCATGAAGAGGCATCGACTCCCATATCTCTCATTTTGAGTGTTGAAGTTTTGTATTCAGCGCGTGCTGCTTTTGCCATTGTGGGCATGGCAACAGTGTTTTCAGAAGTTTACAGGTTAGTTCAGTGGTTCCCAACCGGGGGGGGGGGGGTTTTTTTTTTTTTTGGGGG
>ATSW01009575.1:0-10659 GCA_000444245.1 Botryllus schlosseri
ATGTCTCTTCGTCATGTCAGTCGACTTTCCCGCTAAATGCTAATTTCGATGCAGCTCATGATGGCTTATTCCGAGAATAGTTGTCGTTGGCGCAAAGTTCACTGTTTGAATTCGTATCGATGCCCGTAAAACTAGAACCAGTATAAAATCTACCCTTTGAAATCCGTGCAGATATACGGTGAACAAATTATTGGTTGAATATGAAGGGCCTTGTCGATTAAGCGTGACTTTAGTTAATGTGCAGATAGACTAGTTCAGTGCGTCGATTGACGAAGGCTTGTCTCTGTTACGAAATCAATGCATCGTGGAGCTGCCGACATATTCATCCGAGGCGTAATATGGTATTTCCTGCAAATGGTTTCCTTGCATTTACGCGAGCGAAATAATGTTAATGATGATGAACATCTTTATATTCAGGCGTATTTTCAATACTTAACACTGGTAATAACTCAGGAGGGGATAATTTCGAAGTTGTTGCTAATCGTGGCATATCGATCGTATTTCTTATTTATCCACTAGCGCAAGTACTTGAAGTTTACGATTACTCGGAGTACCGGTCCAACTAGCATTCAAGGAAGTTTGAAAGAAACAAAACAAATGTACTAACGAAAGGCTGAACTCGTTATTTGCAGGGTTGCATTTAAAACAAAAATATATATTCAAAACAAACATGTTTGAAACAAGGCCTTTGTTTAAACATGTTTTTTTTTAATTTTTTCAAGCCAAAACGTCACGAATATTCAATTCTGACGACATAGTCGATTGACATTGACAATTAAAAAGATAGGGTAAATATAACTTCTTGGACGAAATAAGCTTCCAACCCATGCCATATACGGACAAAAAATATTCTTAATCAGGACTACATCGTCAAGCAGCATTTTTACGGTCGACGGTCATCATCATCAGAGCATTCATTCCGTACCAATGATCTATATCTACATAATATTGCTGTTGAGCTGACTATTTCGAAGGTTCCAACCATTCCATATCGTATACGTCGGCTATATCGGGTGTCAATCGTCCGTAGGCTCATACTACATGTTGTTGGGAAATGATTTACACAAGTATGGCATAATTATACAACTAAAAAAAATACCATTTAAAAAAAAGCCTTTGTTTAAATCACTGTTTAAAACATGTTTTAAACAAAGTGTTTTAAACTACCATTTGTTTTGAATGCAACCCTAGTTATTGGCATAAAGATAATATAACTCTTTGTTCATTATTGTTCGGTATTTCCTTCTTCATACAGCATCAGCATAAATGGTTTGATGGGGTGAACATACTCTGTTAAGTCTGTAGACGTATGAGCATTCGACATGGTATCATGCGCATTTGGCATGCGATAATTGGTCATGTGACACTACAGCATGTGGATAAAATTCGAGGTTGGTGCCGAGAATGCTTTAGATCAGGCGTCGGCAGCCTTTCATATGCAGCGTGCCAAAATGTTGAAAAATGTTAGCATTAGCAACTGGTGTGCCAAACACTATTTTTTCATATTCAGCGTTTCAAGCAAGGAATCCTACCAACAGCTTATCTGCAGCTGGCAAAGGCATCGGTTATGCCAGTGACTCTTAAAGTATAGATCGCGAAGGGCATAAAATTTGATCGCTACCGCACTAGACCTATCGCTTATTGTGCGTAATTGAATATAATCGAGTCGAATTTGAGACGTAGAGAATGTCTATTAATCGGTATCAAGCGTTGTGCTCATCAAATCGCGCTTAATTTTCGATTTCACAACTGCCCGTCCCTGCGCTAGATGCTGGACGTGATATGTTCATAAAATATGTGTTTCTTCATGTTGGTGCCATGAATGTTGCGATGACACCAAAAGTATCGTCGGAAGCGTTATGCGTTAATATTGCATTAGCTTCCATCTATNTTTGCGGAAATGGTTTTCGGCACTCCTCGTTCATATCAAAACGAAGNTGCGGATTTTTTNAAGACACGNCNACGTACTTNAAGAAATACAGCAGCNAAATTAGCTTTGAAATAATAAAAGTNCACNAATTTCTACATAAATAGTATGATGTTATCTTCANGAAAAATCATTATTTTGCTGTTTATCACAAGCCTACANTNCATATTTGCACAANACAGATGANGGTTGCACCATAATAGAGCTAAAATTGAACTAAAACTTGAGGGGGTCCGCGAGGGTCCGTGACGGTCAAAAGGGGTCNGCGAAGCCAAAAAGGTTGAGAACCACTGTTCTAAACGCTTNATACAGGTAATGCATATTTTGGTGTTGCATGGTATTCCTGATGGCTTTGTAGTCTGGTTGAGAATAATTGTTGTTCATACAAAATTTGAGACTTCTTCAGTTATACGAGATCGTAGGTTCGTCTTGATGCAAGAAAAGGTATGGCTCAATAAAGCACTTACAAGCGAAAATACACAATGTATCGCGCGATTGTACGCCGCAATTTCTCTATTGTCATGACTCGTCGTCGTCGTTTATATTGTTATAGCACAGAATTATGAATGAGGCAATTCCCCAGTTGCCCCTTGGGACAATCATCCACGGAACACACGTCACGTAGGCTACGCGGAAATTATGTGTGCGTATCAATGAAGAGCCCGATCTTCATACCGTCACTGTTAACCGTAGAATAACGATTTAAATATTTCGTGAACTAGAAATTTAAGTTCGATACTTCTCGTCGTTGAAGCCTATCGCGAATGGTCGTATCACAGCATTCAAAACACGTGGCACACAGCTACGGATATTAGTTGACATGACAGTTATGTGGTACACCCGTACCATTATCGCAGAGCTCGAGGAATAGTCATGTGGTCACGGAGCATATTATTATTATTTTTCATGGCGTGCAACTATGGTCGTAAGGATGTATCACGTACAGTGTAGACTACTGCACAATGTACATGCAGCTACGGTTGCATTTAGAAACAAAAATCCATTTTAAACNAACATGTTTGAAACAAGGCCCTTGTTAAAAAAACANATTTTTNTTGTTTTTTCTTCAAGCCATGACGTCGCGGATAGTGGAGTAGTGGAGTGACATTGACAATTGAAAATATAGGGTAAATATATAGCTTCTTTGACGAAACATCTACGTTCTATAGCTGTTGAACCGACTATTTTGAGGGTTCCAACCATCCCATATCGCATACGTCGACTATATCGGATGGTAATTGTCCGTAGGCTCATCGACATGTTTTTCGGAAATAATTTACACAATTATGGCTTGATTTTACAACTTAAGAAAAACCAAATTTTTTAAAAGGCTTTTGTTTACCAAACTGTTTAATACATGTTTTAAACAAAGTGTTTTAAACAACCATTTGTTTAAAATGCAACCCTATACGGCACTGTACTGTACACACCAAAATTTAGTCAGGCGGCATAGGTTCAGTTTTATGTATGTGGATTCGAACGGTAATAAAGTGACGTGTATATTTAACCTTGGATATTACAAAGCACGTATCGCCCTGAGCCTGACGCATAATTGCCTTGAACACTTTCAGAAAGTAAGACATCAGAACTTTTGACTACACTTCAACAGACATCATAACGTCTCTTTTCTGAATTAATCCAAGTAAAGGAAATGACTTCCTTGCAATGTCAGCATGCATTCACGACGTATTGAATGTGGATTCGAACAACATGTTTGATTGACATCTCATCATCATAAAAATGCATTTTGAGTCTCGATGGAATTACCGCTGACTACGCTTAAACGGCAGCATGGTATTTCATTCCAACATATTTCTTGAGACAGCGACAATAATATTTCTATTGACAGCCGCACTTATTATTATCATTTCTGGGACTTCACTATGTATTCTTAATTGTAATGCGGGGTTAAAACAAACCTTCACTTTAAAGCGTTAGTTCTTAATCTTAACTATCACGCGGAACACTTATGGTAATCTGCAAGTCTTCGCGAAAACAAACATCTAACATCGTTCATCAACTCACAACATAACGTTTCTCTTTAGAACTGATGTCAGCGAAGGAAATTACTTTCCCTGCGACACTAGCATCCATTCACGACGTATTGAGTGTTAACGTGGATTCGAACATCATGTTTGATTGACATCTCATCATTATAAAAATAATTTTTGGGTCTCGATTGAATTATTGCAGGCACTGCTTTAACGGAAGCATGATATTTCATTCCACCATGTTGCTTGAGGGAGTGACGATATANTTNATATTGACAGCAGAACTATAGAGCGTTAGTTCTCAACTAACTCGCGGAACACCTAAGTTAATCTGCATGTATTCGAGGAACCAAAATTCTTTAGAGTCACAAAGTGAACATGTACAATGTACATCTTACACACTAATGCATTACTATATAGGTGCACAAATGAACTGCTCATCAACGAAGTTTTTAAAAAAAATATTAAAATTTAATTTTCACACATACACATAACGGCTGTAATGATGTAGTGATGAATATTCATTGCATATCACTATTGCCGCACCTGTTCCATTTCAGATACCAGTACTGAAATGCGAGGTCTCTCCCGGGATAGTATAACCGTATTGTTCCGTCGAAACAGCGGGACACCAATTGCTTNAATACGAATTATCCTCTAAGTCTAAATATTGCAGATAAAATTGGCAGAAGGACGGGGTTTCAATGTCGACCCCCACCCCCNACCTTCTCGGCGTAGGGTTGCATTTAAAACACCTTGTTTGAAGCATGTTTTAAACAGTGTTTTAAACAAAGGCCTTTTTAAAAATTGTGTTTTTTTAAGTTGTATAATTATGCCATAATTATGAAAATACTTTCAAATAAAACATGTTGCATGAGCCTACGGATGGTTTGCACTCGATATAGCCGACGTATATACCATATGGGATGGTTGCAGCACTCAAAATAGTCGGTTCAACAGCTATAATACCTAGATATTTCGTCAAGAGAGCTATATTTACCCTATATTTTCAATTGTCAATGTCACTCTACTATGACGTCACAATTTGATGTTCGTGATGTCATGACTTTAAAAAACAAAAACAATAGAAACATGTTTTAGACAAGGGCCTTGTTTTAAACATGTTTGTTTTAATTTGATTTTTGTCGAAAACCAGTGTTCAAAAGAGAACTGATGGAAGATTTTATTGGGATTTATGTTAACACATTTTGTTAACCCCTTCAAACCATTTTGTGTTGAAGCTGTATAAAAAATGAAATGCGAAACAGTGTGATCAAAGAGTTATATTTTCTCAATGGCAACACCAGTTCACTCATTCTATAGTTCCTTCGTTTATGTTTTGACCAACCTTCCTCGAAAGTTAGTCTGCTAGCTAGTTACTCCGGGTATTCGAAAACGTCTAAAATGCTTGCGCTAATATATGGATTCGATCGATATGCCACCAAAAGCAGCAAGCTCGAAAGTATCCTCTCCTAGGTCATAAGAGTGCAGAGTGTTGAGAATACGTCTGCATGTAAGGATGTTCAATTAAGAGTTCAGCGTCATTAAAATTATTATGCTCGCGTAAATGATGACAGGAAAAGTTTTGCAGGAAACACCATAATACGCTCCGAATGAATATGTTGGTAACTCCACGAAAGTAATTATTTCGTAAACGCCTCACATCTACACATCGTCATTTCTGCTAACGCAGCGTTTCTCCAGCTGGTGTCTGCGAGACGGCTTTCAGGAACCTCAAAGTACTATCCAAAATATTACGCTACCACGAATGAAAGATTTTGTAAAATATACAATTTTCAAAATATCATATTTTCTAAACCAAACTCAAACGATGTAATTATGTAAGCCAGGTTGGAGTCCCTCCACGCAGTCTTTCGGCCTGACCTTTTTGTTTGTCTGTAATGGTTTTTGTTTCGCGTGTATAGCATTTGCGACGTTAACGAATGCATCTATCTTTACCGAATGTTACGTTCAGAATTGTGGAAAAATACGGTCAATTTGCGGAAATCATTGAGATCTTGTATATATTCAGTATAAATGAAGGGTAAAACTTTATGTATGTCGCGTGTAGGCTACTTAGCCGAGATATAGTGTCGTGGATTTATTCTAAGTATGAGGAATGGTGTGAACGTGAGGTTCACGTTCGCGTTCTGTGGGTGAACTTCTGGAATTTAGAGGTTCGTGTTCACAAATGAACCTTGGTAGGTTCTGCACTGTGAACCTTCTTCATTTAATAAAATTTTCCACGTCATTATGACATCGTTCTTTGCATTTCAACTTAGGACTACTCTTTGCATGGCGCTGGTAGCATAAAATCAAAACCGGAGAACATGCTACTTGCCAATCTCAAACATTTTGCTTGCTTTGTTACAAAAGCTTGCCCGAAATATCCGGCTTTCCGTTTTTGAATATTTGAAATTGAAATTGCTGGAAAAGCGTCGTAAGATATAGATATTATGGGATTAATATAGCATTTGATTGCTATGAGGTTGATGCATTTGGTGACGTTCAAGAAGTCAGCATGTACTTCAGCATTGTGGCATAATGGGGCCTGAGTCGTCGCTATAGGTGTCATGTACCTTACTATGGGCTAGCACCGCAGCACGTCACTGAAATGTAGGGTTGGAATTAGCAATATGACCTCACGTGACGTCATAGGTTAACGTTCGCGTTCACGCAGATCCTGAACGAAAGGTTCGCGTTCACATGAGCCTGAACCTTTCACTGGTTCGCACTATCCCTACTAAGTGTATCTTCGCCCTAAGGGACGAGGTGATCGGCCTGGCGCGTAACATATGGGCTACACGGTGGTGCCCGCTGCTCTTTCCACACTTCTTCCAAACACGATGGAATATCTCGCGACACGTCACAGTATTCGTAATCCCACTCTACTGAGAATAATTTTCTCTGCCTTTGTTTCAATTACAGGGATTTGCGTTCGACTCCGGCATCACAGGAAACTCGGAATCCATAAAAGCGTCAAAAGGAACAGAGATATTCACTTCTGCATTGGCGTCAACCGCACTCAAGTGCGAAGACATCGCTGTCAAGAAGTGCTTCGTTACATTGAGTACTCGCTCGCGTATCCGCAATGTTTTACTCGTGCTTTATCGCGGTGTGGCTATTGCAATCGCATTATAGATAACTAGCCCGTTAGTTATCTATACTTGCATCGCCGGGTTCCCGGACAATACTATGGTGTTGGGTCGAATTTCAAGTTAACCGATAGACCTGTGCAGAGCGCTCTTGTAATTATAAAACTATGCTGCATTTCGCCTCGATAATATTTCAAGTATTCACTAAAATAGGTTTCCTGAAACTTACAAATAAGAGTGTCCGTTTGCCAAATCGTTACAGGCTGTTTGGTACGCTGTAATAACCGCAATGCAACGCGACTTGGTCGTCCGAGCTAGTAATTTCCAACGATGTCTAATCCCGATTTACTGCCGCTTACATTCGCAACTATACTTTCACGCGTCTCTGAATGAGGCTGACAATTCCTAATGATGTATTTCACGGACTAAATAATCTACTGCCAATCCCATTCTTCATTCTCGGTTAAATAAATGGGGACTCTCTCATCATTTGTACCGCTTCAGTTACGGTTGAGGCTGGTATATCGACTTCTCAATGATGGAATATGAACCGCGACCGTGATGGATATCATATGAAAATTCTCTACATAACGTTTACACATAGCGACGATATGTTCTACCTGTTAACGTAAAATTAAAGGTACAACTGTCATTTTTACAGAACCTGTAATATAATCAATAAGCAAGATGAAACTGACCTGCATTGTATTGGCAATTATGGCGATGACGCTCGCTGAAGTCCGAGGACGTAAGTCACGATGTATCAGTATTTTACTCCATGGAAAAGTCCGTTATTTCATTGCGTAACGCGGCGATGCTCCGTTACTCAATATCATAGTACAGAATAGCCGAAAACGTGTTTCTCATTCATTGTAGAGGGTTGCAAACAAGACTTGGACTGCCCGCCCGGCTACTTCTGCAATTTCAACCAAGGCCGATGCTATCCCTTGATCTAGAAGAGTGAGTGATCCCTGCATTATAATATTAAATTGATCATATTTGTCTGCTCTGTAGTTCACAGGATACGTCCATAGTATAATTGTTTTCATATCGTGCGCTTCTTGGTGTTGTGTCAATCTAAAATCATGAACCGTTATATGAGACATATGAAGGCCCAGTTAGCCTACTTCTGTCATATTTTTGCAATATTGTGTTTCTCGTGTATAACAAATACGCGTCATTCGTACATTGTAAAATTTAATTACAGATCTTCGGAACGGGAAAGAGCAAAGTCTAGAGGCAGAGGAGATGACTAAACCTATTGCTTGATGACGACAAAATAAAAATATTATTGAAAATCTTCTTTGTTTAAGAGAGCGACGCTAAATGGCTAGTAACAGCGAGTCAGACGCANGGAATGTTCAAATCGAAGGCAGATGGGGATTTCTATGTCTCTTCGTCATGTCAGTCGACTTTCCCGCTAAATGCTAATTTCGATGCAGCTCATGATGGCTTATTTCGAGGATAGTTGTCGTTGGCGCAAAGTNCATTGTTTGAATTCGTATCGATGCCCGTAAAACTAGAACCAGTTTAAAATCTACCCTTTGAAATCCGTGCAGANATACGGTGAACAAATNATTGGTTGAATATGAAAGGCCTTGTCGATTAAGCGTGACTTAGTTAATGTGCAGATAGACTAGTTCAGTGCGTCGATTGACGAAGNCTTGTCTCTGTTACGAAATCAGTGCATCGTGGAGCTGCNGACATATTCATCGGANGCGTAATATGGTATTTCCTGCAAATGGTTTCCTNGCATTTACGCGAGCNAAATAATNTTAATGATGATGAACATCTTTATATTCAGGTGTATTTTCAATACTTAACACTGGTAATAACTCGGGAGGNGATAATTTCGAAGTTGTTGCTAATCGTGGCATATCGATCGNATTTCNTATTTATCCACTAGCGCAAGTACTTNAAGTTTGCGATTACTCGGAGTACCGGTCCAACTAGCATTCAANGAAGTTTGAAAGAAACAAAACAAATGTACTCCCGAATGGTTGAACNCGTTATTNGCAGGGTTGCATTTAAAACAAAGAGATATATATCTTCAAAGCAAACATGTTTNAAACAAGGCCTTTGTTTAAAACATGTTTTTNTTTTATTTTTTCAAGCCATAACTTCACGAATATTCAATTCTGATGACATAGTCGATTGACANTGACAATTAAAAAGATAGGGTAAATATAGCTTCTTTGACGAAATAAGCTTCTAACCCATGCCATATACGGACAAAAAATATTCTTAATCAGGACTACATCGTCAAGCAGTATTTTTACGGTCNACGGTCATCATCATCAGAGCATTCATTCCGTATCAATGATCTATATCTACATAATANNGCTGTTGAGCNGACTATTTCGAAGGTTCCAACCATTCCATATCGTATACGTCGGCNANANNTGGGGTAATCGCGATTAGTAATCGTAATCGATTACGACGATTACAGCATTTTCAAGTAATCGTAATCGCAATCGATTACATTCGAAAAAAATCCAAAGTAATCGTAATCGTAATCGACTACTTCACATATCTAATCGATTTTTTTGTGAAAGGACGATTACTTTTTATTTGTATAATGAATATGACATAACCGAACATTCGTGAACAAGGAGGAGATATTCTACCAGGTTATTGATAGCGCAAACGGTTGATTTTCAAACGCCACTTCTCATTATTACGTCAGAAGCATTAGCTTTGCTCGTCCCTTGCGTAAGAAGTATCCACACGTAGTAAATATATATTCGATGTACATTGTTGTGTTATTGTTAGAACAGTGTAAGCCACGCTGTATGTCAGGTTATCAATACACTCCAGACGGCACTACCTCGCAGCAAGATATTAATCACCACTCTGCCTAGTTTCTAATAGTAACTTATGTATTGATGTTTGGGTATGCTTAGATATACACAGTTTGACCGTTGCTGCTTGGCGAGCAGTAGGCCTATCTATGTAATATACGTACGTCAAATAAAACATTACGATGGTTAAAAGCAACAGCTGCTGATATATATCATAACCGTGCCGTTCTTTGCCGTTTCTCGTAACGGCACCTTGCAGTATCTGTATTAAGTGGAAGGTAGAATTTTAAGTTCACTTTANCTTATTCTCATATGANTCTACTTAAAACGGGCGCCAATCGTTATTTCACAATTCTTCACTCGACATTTACACCTGTCGCCATAGCCATCCGCTTATACACCATGTTAGCGTGGGTTCTAGGTACAATCAGGATCAAAACAGCAATTCGTCCCCCACTCCAATCGTTGGTATTGGCAGGGTTGTAACCAAGTCACAATGTTACGAGTCACAAGTCGATCTCACTTTTATAGTTTTGACACGAGTCAGGTCGAGTCATTTTCAATTCACCCCCGAGTCAAGTCCGAGTCCAAGTCAGCTAGTATAGGGTCGAGTCCGAGTCATAGTGTTTGACTCGACTACGAGTACAAGTCGTTATGTTCACAGATCAGTTTTCAGATCAATCCGGTTTTAGCCACTTTTTTCAACTCTGCTCGAGTGATATCGAATGGATCGTATTCATAATATAGTAATTTTTATCAGTTTTATCAGTATGCGGCCCTATTTCCATGTACCAGGACTGCATGATGATAGACGAAATACAAATAATGTGGTAACTTTACTATTC
>ATSW01009576.1:0-17249 GCA_000444245.1 Botryllus schlosseri
TCCGAGGTTCACACACAGAACGCGAACGTGAACCTCACGTTCACACCATCCCTACTGAGAACCACTGTAGTGAAGTCTAGCACAGTACAATATACACACTCACATTACGATAGAATATAGCATATTGTTTGGATCAAGCTGTTTCAGATTTGATCATCATTTGTGCAAATCATTGAATGTAGATCCCATTGCTTTCACTTCCTCATCGTTTNTNTCANAGGCAATGACGCGTGTTATGGAGTCGACTGCGGTGTTCATGGTGTTTGCAACGTACAGGGAACTGTTGGAGTGTGTCAATGCACGGCAGGATACAGGCGTGTAGGCAACGTTTGCGTAGGTAATAGACTCTCCACTATGCTGTAATATTATTGTTGAATTTCCACCAACGTTGTCAATAGAATAGAGTATGCCAGCGCTTCCCCGTAAACAAAACTAGCGCCAAACGCCCATTCGTACATCCTTTCGCTGTCACTTTGTGAAACTGCACTGCCCGACACATAAACCTGCAAAAGCTGACGAAGCATTTCCTGCATCATGTAGCCGCTAAGCACGCCATATGTCTTTGGCACATATAGTTCAATCCTGATCTAGATATCTGGATACCACTCGCGTATACCCCGTTATTCATAAATCCTCACACGATGCAAGCATTGGCAATCTTCGTTGAACACTCTGACCAGTGTAGAGAACAGATCAACTCCTTCGAGTGTGATATAAAATCAGTGCCAACTCCAATTGTGGTGACGAATCTGTAAGAATTTCCCGTGCCTACCTGACTCAGGCTGGAATAGCTACCGTAGGTTGGTCATCCATACTCAGACAAGGAATTGCCATACTTTACGTCATAGTGACTTTTTGCAGAATTCTGTCGGAATGATTTACATGACATATTTTCCGTTCAGTTATTTCTGCGTGTACTGGTGTTCAATGTCAACAGCACTCTACGTGCTCGAACGGAGCCTGTGTGTGCAATACCGGTTTTGTGCAGCCTTCTCCTGGAACGTGCGTGCCAGGTATGTCACGTATATTATAGGTAAAATATCGTGTACTGATCGCTTATTATCTCAGCAAACGCATGTTCATCGACGACATGCGGTCCGAACCAAGAATGCTCTGTCAATGCGGGACAGACTTTCTGCATTTGTAAGCAAGGGTACATTCCGGATGGATCAGGAAACTGTGCTGGTATGTGTCGTGTAATTCCGTTAACTCGATAGACTTTGACTGACCGTAACTACGAGGGAATAGTACGCTGTCCATCAGCAAAAGTAGTCATGGAGGCTACTCAATTACAATGAACATGTATAGCGATTTTCCAGACATGCTCAACTATAACAGATGTATGTGGTGAAGGGTTATTGAGAAAAGTACTCGAGTTATTTGAAAAAAGAAGTTTTGGACAAGGTCTAACAGACTTGTATCGGTCAATTGCCGGCGACAACTTTCAAAATTCCAAAATCATTGAGGAGCTGATTACATTGCAGTATACAAAATTTTTTGTTCAACCCGAAGTTTAATATCTCCAATCAGTCGTTCTGGATACAGATTTAACTCTAATAGAAATACTCTTACTGGAGTCGGGTTGACTTTTTCATCGTTGCCCTTCCCGCTCATATTTGATAGAACGTGTTTTCAGTGCCGTGACAAGGTTTTTGGCTCACAGCAACAACCGATTTGACATTACGAGACGTGGAGACTGGAGATTTTAGAATGAGATTGTTCTTATCAAAACTGAAACCCAATATGACGAAGATGATGATAATAATACACCAGCTTCATCCGTCTCGGTATTATTTTTAACAAATGCAAAACAACTTTCGTTTTGTGATTTACGCGTGGTGAGCGGGGTTGGGAGCTGGCACTTTATTCGTTGTCTAGGGGAGCGGTAGCTCAAAAAAGTTTGGGAAACACTGGATTAGATGCACGCCTTCTCCTTTGCGACCGGCTGTATTTCTTGTGGTCTGCTTGATACACTCGTATTCCCGAATTATCGCGCATTGTCATTTGTCAGTGTACCATTCGATATGAACACGGCGCATTGTGCACGACATTGAATTTCGTTGTCAAATATTGATGCATCACGAGACGGCACAATTCTGAATTTATTCGATTCGTTTGGACGGGCAACATTCTATATTCCATTAAACGTGATTGCTGGTCGAAATGTTATCGAGAGCAGTAATATCAAATTACAAACTATTGGGCATTTGGTAGACAGTGGATTTCTACAGATAAGATCACGGCATGCGCCCGGAATTAGAATTAATTATAGCCCATAATCGTTACATTAAATAGAAATATGACGTGATATATGTTTGCGGCATATACACACCGATATACTCCATAATCCAGGGGTGGGCAAACTACTGCCCGCGGGTCGCATGCGGCCTGCGAAAGCCATATGAAACGTTGCAAAAATATTGATCAATGAAATCCAATTACTGCGGGTACTTGATTAAACTTTTTCTTAATATATAATGCTTCAACATGAGAATGATCAGTTATATTCTTATTCTTACCACAGTATTTTTTTTCATTTATTTTATTGATGTCGCGATAGTCGGACCTCGCGGCTCATGCATTTTTAAAGGTTGGAATTGCTAAACATCGCAGAAAATGAAACGTGAATGACTTAATTCAGAACACGGGAGTGATTTCAGTTTGACAACACGAGCAAGTTTATTACATTTGGTGCTACTTGGATGAACCGATTCACGAGTGTGTTGGCTAGATTCGTTCTTTATGTGTGTAGGGGTATTTATATTTATAATATTTATATATTGTAGAAGCGTATTTAAAGGTAACATGGTTATGATGCTGTCAGCATCGTGTGTCCTGGAATTAAAACAAAAGCACAATCAGCAAATCGCTGCTCACAGATTCAAATTTACAGCCATTTCTAAGAATTGGGACAACCGACTTGCATCCTTACTTTTGACAATGAGGACTACCATCTTTTAAATTCTCAGCAATGTTTCTGACGCGTGTACGTTATCATCAAATCAATGTTTGATTTGTTTAAGATTTACAAATACATCTGTATTATTTCCATGCTGTCGGTCACGATATACTCAAATAACAATATTGAATTTTGGCTTAGTATCGCAGTTTTATATAGTGCGGCCCGCGAGCTAAAAAGTTTGCCCACTCCTGCGTAAATCGCGAAATGCAGGAATGCCGCCAAAATCGCTGTTTTAATCTGCAAACAATTACCGCGATGCGACCTAGGCTACTCCACGCGAAGTCAGAAACCCAGTGTGCGGGCCGAAAGAGACAATTACTGATTGGTTGCGCGCTTTCGTGTTTGTAGTCGTCATTCTTGCCTGCTTGAAACATAATATTCCAGAGTCGCGCATTGCGAACTTGCCAGTGCGTAGTATATTTCGTTACTCGCACGGCGCATTGTGCGCGAATTACATTGACAAAGTTTTCAGCAGAGGTGGTCAGTANCGAAGTACTTCTACTTTTTCGAAGTACTCAAGTAGTTTTCCTCTACTTCTGGTACTTACTCAAGTAGATCTTTTTTTCGCTACTTCTACTTGTTAATATTTTGTGAACTACTTACTTACTTTTCACTATTTTCAGTTTGTCAAGTAGAAGTAGAATAATCCCCCCATAAGAAAGATAGCCTAAGGAATTTGGGGGCTGTTTTCACGTAGTACAAACATTGAATTTTCATAATAGTCATGTAATACCCAGGATTTTCGTTGCGCTTCGCGCACAGTAGATATGATGGGAGAAATGTGTTTTAACGAAAGTATCGCTGAATATAATTTAGACACCGGGTTGCGTGGTTCCGTTCACACCGCATTGCCGCCTATACCAAATATTTCATCACAGTAAGTACGACACCCCATAACGTTTGAAACTATCGTTTCGCACTTTAGCAATAACCTATTATACCTAGCAGCCCACGAAGTGTCCTAATATGGAAAAGTGGACTGATTTTTTTAATGTTAGACCTGTTTTAGCAGACCACCGTTGAAACTTTCTGGACAAAAGACATGAAATATATTTTCCGCTTTTTAGTAGTAGTATTTGCATTTTTCTTTCAATTAGGAGTATTATACGTTGAGTTCTAATCATAGTTTCAGTTCTTTTGTCTGGAAAACACAAATGTTGAAGTATAGAAGCAAGTCTAATACTTTCCGAAATTAAAGCTATATACTATATGGCATTTTTACGATTTGCCATGTTTCTAATTAACGCATACTAATCGCGCAAAATGTTTAAGCAGTATCCGACACAATTTCTCCGTATTGCTCTTCGACTGAGCTAGGGACATTATAATATGGGGGAGGGCGCCATGGCATGATATTTTCTAAACGGAGTGTTCGAGAAAACAAAGAATTAGTATCGCATTCCATATCAACACTATCATTTACATCCCATGATATGGACGACTGCTTATTCTGTCAAAAATTGACATTGACATTGAAATTGCATCAATATGAATCAAGCTCTCTACACCTTCCGCATTCGTCAATTTGCGGATTTTGATATTCCATGCGAACGAATGACGATCATTTTCACAACTACTTACTTACTTGAGTAGATTTAAAGTCAGTCAATTCTACTTCTTCTTCAAGTAGTTTTAGGTTGTGTATGAAAGAAGTACTTCTACTCGTACTTGAGTAGATTTTTTTCGTCGCTACTTCTACTTCTACTTGAGTAGCTTGCTTGACTACTTTGACCACCTCTGGTTTTCAGTGACATACATTTCAATTTTATTCGATGGATTTGAACGGGAACCTTCGGTATTCCATTAAATCGATTGCCGTCGGACGGACTGGTAACGCAGTTCCACTTTTCAATGATCGTAGGCTACCGTTTTAAGATTCCGTTTAATAACTCGACTGTATAGCTTGATGTTAATGAGTGCAGGACCGGTATTAAAACGTCACGTGAGTGGTTTAACAATCAGTAAGGTGCGTTCTAGTGCGACTATGACGTCACCGATTGTGGAATGATTATGACGTCACATGACGTTGCATATTCTTGTTGAATATACATCAAACTGGAAATGGGACGTCATGACATTGCTAATAACTTGCGGCACTTAATTTCCTATTTTTACAGCTCCCAACGCATGTGGAATCGCAACATGTCCCCAGTTCAGCACCTGTTCCACTGAAGGCGGAGTGTCTGCGTGTATTTGTATATCGGGATATGTCTTTGCCTCTGCTACGCAAACGTGTGTTGGTGAGCTCTGCAACTTTTCCAATTTTCCTGGAGTCTCCAATCGCAAACTATTACATTTAAATATAGTCAATCGTATAGCGACGCATTGCAACATGGTTGTACCGATTACTTGTGGTCATTGCTCAGTAACGAAGTATTTCTTTTATTTTTTTATTATTTTGTGTGTCTTTTTCTTTCCTCTGTTATCTTCTATATGGGTTACAGACTATCTACTGTTGACATGTTGAAATGAATACACTGTGTTACTCCCCCAGTCGTTTTAGGTTTCCCCATATTTATTTCCATCCAGTATTCATGCCTCTTAATTACGTCGCCCAAGACCAGTGGTTCCCAACCATTTTGTCTTCGCGGACCGCCTTTGAACCGTCACAGACTTCCGCGGACCCCCAGGTTTTAGTTCAAATATAGCTCTATCGTGCAACCGTCATCTGTCTTCTTCAAGTATTAGTTGTAGGCAAGTATTAAACAGCAACAAAATTACCATTATTTAAAATAACATCATGCTATTTATGTTGAAATTGAGACGACTTTCAGTATTTCAAAGCGAATTCTGTGGCCACATTTATTGAAACACACTACCGTGTCTCGAAAATCCTTGACGTCAATTTTACATGAACGAGTGTCAAAATTCCAATAATTTCCACAAAGCTATTAGGTGGTGGGGAATGTAACAAAAGCGTCTAACGCTTCCGACGACACCTTTGGGTCTCATCGCAACATCGGCACCAATATAACGTCATTTCTATCTAGCAACTCATCTTGAAGTTATTCTGGAACAGCGGTTATGTATATCAAAGGAGAAAGTGAATTTTTTGCAAGCGAATTTATTCCAAAACCTAATAAAACATATCTAAACAGCGATATGTTTGTATCAGTAGGGTATCGGCAATTTGGCGATTAAAATGAGCTCGCAAAGTAAGATATTTTATTTCAGACGGCCATTCTGTTTACGTAAGTCCTAAGTTTTAGCAGGTATGAAACGAAACTGCTTCGAAGTTTCTCTAATTTTAAAAAAAGGAATAGGTTGACAGATCACACATTTTGCAAATTTGAAGGTTTTGCGGACCCCCTGAAATTGTTTCGCAGACCCCCGGTTGAGAACCACTGGCCTAGACCCAGTTGGGTGTCTGGTTTCAGAGACTACCACTCCAAGTCGTTTCGACACCTTCCAATCTTTTGATTTTATTGCAGTCTTGTGTGTTTTGAAATGATGAAAATGTCAATAAACTGATACTGACACTGCTTTTATGGTGACGATTAACATATCATCATGTCTGCATCCCCGGTCTGCCTGAATTCGTCTGTCTGTCTTCTACTTTTTCGGAATACTCAAGTACTTCTTGCCTACTTGTACCACTTATTCAATGCATTAAGTTGTTAGACTACTTTCACTTCTACTGAGCTGTTGTTCTGGCAAGACATTTGACGCTATTAATTTTGTGAAGTACAAAGTAGTCTGGGTATATGTTTGTATAACTTCGAGGAGTGCTATTGTCAGATAATTTGTGAGAAATAGACCCGCGTCGCCCTTCATCACATTTTTGCATTCCGACAGTCCAGCCAGTACGATTTCATTGTCGTGGATTATTTATTGTCTTGTAGGATACTGAGTTGAGTCAATGGGCTCTTTGTGGACATAGGACGAAGTATGATTTCTTACCGGCAATTATTCAACTCTCATATTTTTGTCTATTCCAGTTATCGATCCCTGCCAATCCGTCTCGTGTCCTCAGTATTCCTCTTGCAATCGGGGAAGATGTTATTGCAATTCCGGTTACGAAGGCGACCCGTCACGGGGTCCATGCACTCGTAAGTAGATCTGTGTCGCTCGA
Source organism: Botryllus schlosseri (assembly GCA_000444245.1). Classification (NCBI taxonomy): domain Eukaryota; kingdom Metazoa; phylum Chordata; class Ascidiacea; order Stolidobranchia; family Styelidae; genus Botryllus; species Botryllus schlosseri. The sequence continues at coordinate 7,035 of ATSW01009576.1, forward strand.
AATATGACGGTGCTTTATGAAGGCAACCTGTTTTTCAGTTATTGACCCTTGCCGTACGGTTCAGTGCCCACAATACTCCAGCTGTCAACAGGGACGCTGTGTATGTGACACCGGTTATCAAGGCGATCCTAGTAAAGGACCATGCAGTGGTTGGTGTTCCGTTCGTATTTTTAGAGTAATAATTATGAATTATATACGCCGAGATTTATAGACTTATGAATAACAGCAAAGGACTTCAGAGTAACTATAATGTCCAGTCCATGTGGTCACTTCACTTATCATCCATATTACAAGTAGTAGACATTTTTCCCTATTTAAATGTTTAAAGTTTATTCGGACTTCCCTCAATACTTTACCTTTTGAGCGAGCTGCAAAAGCTAAGATCAAACGTGGGCCGCGCTATATGAAAGTAGAAAACGGACCACACAAGACACGTATAAACTGCCGTAAATGAGCTTGGTTGTCTGAACGCCCTGATATCATAAACACTATCACCAGTATACATTTGTTCCACATATCAGCGCAAACGACAATAGGGTAGATGTTTTTGTTGCTAACAAATCAATCAAGTATAAATAGACATGATCGAAATACATGACCAATTGCAGGGAGAAAGACATTTTGTATTAGTGAATATTTGTTGGATGAAGTAGCAGAGTTAGCGAGAGAACTGCTCAAGTGCTCATACGAATGCATTATGAATTGGTTGAACATTTTCCTTGTTTTTCTACATCCCTACTCTGCTGTATATATTAGCAGAAAAATAGCGAGGAGAGAAAATATCCCACGCTCGGGCTAGATCCGACTGACCGAAAACATTAGCTGTACATTTGCTACTCATATAGTGTGATGTACCATGAAGAATAGTGCCGTGATTCCACATTCAACCCGACTTCAAGTGTCAAAATATGCCATTTTACTTACAGCGATTGACCCATGCAAAGGAGTGGTTTGTCCAACCAATTCGCAGTGCTCCCAAGGAAAATGCAGATGCAACGCTGGCTATCAAACTGATTCCACCAGGCAACAATGCATCCGTGAGTCATATTACATTCAAGTGTTTATAAGTGTCTGAAGAGTGGCAACAGGCCTCTGCGTAATTCGTGAATCTTGCAGATCCACCCCACATCGTTAGAGATTTCGATTTAGGGATTGAGAAATTGAGAAAGTCCAGGTTGCTATGATCAAATGCTGTTGGCCATGCTGACCATGATTAATGATAAAAATTAAAAGCTGGAGTACTGTTTTCTCATCTCAATCCATAGTAGTTAATCATATAATTGTGACAAAAGTAAGAAATGGATTTGTCCGCCAACAGGATCTTGTACTCAGATCCTCTCTCTTGAAGAGCGCTTCGCTGCAAAGGCAATATTCCGATTAATACATGTATATAATTGTATATGCATTCTTATTCTTATGAAGCTTTCTGATCTTTATGTAGTCCCAAAATTTCTAATTGACCCTGAGAACAGATATCAAAATCGGAAGAATTATTTTGAAATGTGTTTCCCGTATCATCTGCATCTGACCCAATGGTTCTGGCACGTTTTCTGTTGTGCAGGCTACAGCAAGTGTCCAATGTCCATGCAACGTACTGAGGGTAGGACACATGGTGGAAATACGATTTCAAAATGCTCTCTGAATGTGTTGGCTGTTACACTGTGTTCAATCTGACATATATTATGGAAGCTCTTAATATATTATAATGTAAATTATTTCTATTCATATTTGGGCAATATGAAATCTTTTGAAGCATTGCTGCATAAAGTTGGATTTGACACAAGTGCTACGCAACCGTTACTATGTTACCTGTGTGGATACACTGCAGCGTGTTTCATGTTACTAAAACGTAATCGTCAAACATTCATTTAAATTCATTACAATTGTAGCAATCGATCCTTGCGCTGGGGTTACGTGCGGGCCAAATTCGTCCTGCGACAAAGGAGTCTGTGTTTGCCGAACAGGCTACGTCTTGCGGGCGGATGTGTGCGTCGGTAAGTCAAGCTACACATTTTATGAAAGTTAATTGCTTCGATTGGAACTCATTGTCAAAGTGGTTCGGTGTGTGGTACTGTGATATATTTCGTTAGAGGTGACATGTTGGCCGTTTCTTCGCTATGCCCCGAGGGAATTTTCGTATGGATAAGCATAAATTCACCACTCCACTACTCACCGCCAGTTCCCCGTCATTCGCATGGTCCAATATGCCTTATTGATAGCGTCATCACGCAATCACTCAAATCTAATCTCCGGTGATATCAAGATAAGCACTTTCTCCATCATCCAGACGCAGCGATTGTTCAGCCATTCGGTGAAACAAATTCGCATTCAATATTTCGATGGTTTTGCGACAGCATGTCACTTCTTATGTAACGCCTAAAGGTGATATCGACAGCAACGTCTCTCTGAAAACAACCATGGTGTCCTTAACATTTTACAATATCGAGAGGTCTTCCCTAGTGTTAGCATAAAATCCAGCTTGGCTACGTAAAATGCTGAATAAGGTATTTTGCATTAATGATCATTAACTTATCAGTATGCGCGGTTTCACCTGACCACAAACTAAACAATAACAAACACAACAAACTGAACCATTGTTAAATAATGCTACATACAAAGTAATGTTGGATTCCGTGATAGTTATTTATGCCTACGTGTACGATCAGCTATCTGAGATTGCAGATGTTCGAGAACATCACAGCCTGCCATTGATAATGGAAATTCATACTTTGGCCTTGAAGTTGTCGGCTTTTTGTGGGGACAGTGCTAGCACGCCTGACTCCCGAAGCTATTAGAATGAGCGGTCGCTGGAATGTTATGGATGGAAATGTTATCGCACATGCCGCAATCCAGCAACAATATTCATATCAAGATGAATACGATATAAATGTATTTTAATTCAATGAAGAATGAGCACCCTATCTCTAAAATAAAGTGTCAATTTGTGCAAACTGTGTTTCATATACAACAGTTATTGACCCCTGCAGTGGAGTTACGTGCGGAGTGCATTCAACCTGCCGCCGAGGTACATGTATTTGCAACACTGGATACGTGGCTCAAGGAAACGTTTGTGTTGGTTAGTGTTGGATTGCTAGTTGTCATAGGATTCAGCAGGGATAGCCGTCGCTGACAGCATATTTTTCATTAAGAGTTAGTTGATGACCTTTAGCAATGCTTGATAAGACCGCGCTGCAAAGAAGTTTTCTTCGATCCAGGAATAGTGGAGAAGCTAACACTTCCTATAATTTTCCTATATACTAGGGTTACCATACGTTCTCCATTAAGAGGATTTGTCCTCTTGTTTCAGGTTTTGGAAAATGTCCTCCGAGGAGGCCTAAATGTCCTCTTTATTTTGAGAATTTTTGTTAAATTCGACTGAGACTGAGTAAATATGCAGTGAGGTAACGCTCCGGCGGCTGTTTCGGGAGCTGAGCCGGAAAGTTGACCCTTTTGTTTTGTTTTTTATTCAACTAACTGATAATGTGAAAAAAAAATTGTACTTCGGGCACTGAGCGACAAATGTGACCTTTTTCAGTCAACCGACCACGAAATGGCAAAAATTTACCATCTTTTCTAGATTTTCCTCCGGTATTCTAAGTTTGAAAGCTTTGAAAATGTGTCCTCCTTACCCGATTCCAAAATATGGTAACCCTATATATACTGCTTTCAAATATGTAACGATTATTTATATCGTATTTAGTAATCATATCACGACATAAATCAAACGACTGACCCAAGATCCACTTAAGCAAGCACATTGAAGAAATAGATTGGGGCGAGGCGTCGCCGATTTTTGTTTATCAATCGCTGGTGCTAGATTTCAATATCGCAATATGCATCTTCATCTCCAATGCAGAATTACTAAAGGCGAGGAATAGAGGTGCAATTCTGGAAGTTGGGATATGTCCAGTCCATCCATACACTAATTTTTACCTGACAAAATGCATAAATGGAATAGTTACGCTTCAAAAACTATTAAATGAAAGTGGAATTAATCTAGAAAACGCAACCACTTGAGTAACAGCAGTAGACAAAATCCACTTTCGTATTTAGAAAAAGAAGTACTCCGTGACCGACCACTTCTGCAAACTGATAACAATTTGCTGCGTCTGTGTGTCCGCCCTTTACTCCTGTCTGAATATGCTGTGGATTGTAGCGTGTTACTAGGAATTGGTCGCCGAACTCGTAATCTGAATTAGCCTATTACCATTGCAGCAATTGACCCTTGCTACGGAGTGACGTGCGGACCAAATTCGTCATGTAAAAATGGAGTCTGTGTCTGCCAAACAGGCTACGTCCTGCAGTCGGGAGCGTGCGTTGGTAAGTGAAACCCCACATTTTATGAAAGTCAACGATGTCGATTGGGACTTATTGCCGCCAAATATGTTTGCTCCGCGGTACTGTGATGGGATTCTTTCGATTAGGCATGTTGGCTGTAACTACTCTCTGCCGTCCGTGAATTTCCGCATGGATAAACGTGTGTTCCCGTATTGTAGGGTTGCCATGCGTCCGGAATTTCCCGGACATGTCCGGAATTGCACTGTTAAAACTGCGTCCGGTTGGAATTTCTAAAATATGCCTANATGTCCGGAATTTTTAAGGCTTAAAGAATGCTCATAATATTTTCGTAAATCAAATTGAACAATATTATCTTTGGGGAGATTTATGATACATGAAAGTTTTCGTCCCGCTGCGCGCGATTTAGTATCATATACATTGGTTTACACCGTTTGGATGCTTTATTCAAAGATAGTGGTTCTAAACCTGGAGGTAATTTGCCTTTATTCTGGAGTTCGCGAAGATGTTGAACGTAATCAGCTTCCTAAATAGGCAGTGAGTAAGTATTGACAAATGTACCGAGCGTTAATTAGTAATCAGCCCATCAAATTTTGAGCCGGGCCACGGAACATTTTTAAAGTGGAAATGGAGTCGCGACCAAAAAAGGTTGGAAACCATCGGATGTGCGGTGTTTACTTAGCTTAGTGGTGCGGTGCGCACTGGCATTAGGCTGATAAATAATCCTATCGGTGTGACATGAACATGACTCAGCGATGTACAAATACACTCGTTGCATTTTCGAAGTCATCATCCTCCACCAGCTTTACCGCTAACTCTGATCATCTGGGCAGAGAGAGGATCAAAATTATGTAGTAATATTTGGAATAACCAATATTATAGACATAATTCATTTAAATCATTTACCGACCAGATGCATACAGTAAGTCCCCGGAAGTTACATCGATTACCCTATGGTGGGTCCAAAATTTGTGTTTATTTGAGCAGGACGGGGCTGAAAAAATGTGACTTTGGCGCTGGTTACAACTTATGACACGCAACCAGATACTCCTGAACCGGATCGTGACCACCTCTAGTTGATAGACAAAGCTTTGCTGGTGTGACGTCATATTGATCGACATTGTGCTCATACCTCATTTTGAAATCCGCTAGTGGGCGCTAAAGAGCGCCCGGAATTTGTGCCACTCAAATATGGTGGTAACCCTACCCTATTGCTAATAGAAGCCAGCCATTCGTCGCTTTTCTGACGGTCAAATATTGCCTCGTCAGCCAATAAATAAATTGTAATCTCTACTGATATCGAGATTTACAACTTATCTGTGTCTTCACTTCCAATTGACGACAAAATACGTATATTGATAGAGCGTCCAGATTGTCGCGTCATAACCAGGTGGCGGGTTTGGGTCACTGCCGGGTGAATCCTAGGTTTACTCGGGAATTTGGTATTAACGGCTTAACCGCTGGACACTCACATATATCGTGAAAGGGAATATAGTTGTGCCCCCTCAGTAACCTTATGNAGTGCATTCGCATCGCTTCTCTATGATCCAAACCCCGTGATTATGCGGGTGAATATATACCCTGTTCCTTCCTTACCCCTTCATGATAAGAAATTGGCGTAGCCTACTACAGTACTTGAAAATGGAGTTAGCATTAAATCCGAACTAGATACGCCAGAAAAATACTTTACAGTACTTTACAATACTTTACAGTATGAACGGTTTTACCTGGCCATAAAAGTGAGATATAAAACACCCGTAAACTGGCCCTAGTCCCAGCGTTATTAAACAATTGTCGAATTCAGATGTATCTGAATTTAATGACGAATGAGTATCAATAAAATACAGTGTCATTTTAGTACAAACTTTGTTTCATATACAACAGTTAGGGACCCGTGCAGAGGAGTTAGATGCGGACAGTATGCAACCTGCCGTCGAGGTGCATGCGTTTGCATCACTGGATATGTACAGCAGGGATCCGTTTGCGTGGGTCACTGCTGGAATGCTATTTCATATTCAATTCAGATAGTGGTTATCAGCATTGCTGAAAGCAGTTATTTCATTGATGAACACAATGTTTTGAGTTTTTTAATGACCTTGCACCAGGCTTGATAAGACCGTACGATAAGGAACAATTCTATTCGCGCCAGAAATAGTAGAGAAGCTCGAATATTACAATAAGATGTACTTGTTGTTATTATGACGCGCTTAATTTTTCGTGATTAGTTATCATCTGGCATATAATCATAGGTGGTCATAGGTCAAAGTAGTCATTGTTGATACTCAAGTATATAAGTATTGTTGCAAATTTCTGCTCTAACACAAGTAGACGAAGCGATTTTCAGAGCATGCTAAAACTCTTTCAGGAATACTGTTAAAAAACGACAGACCGGTGAAGCAATCTGGTTGACAACTTGAAGAATTAGATTGGGATGAAGCGTTGTCAATTTTTCTTTATCAATCGCTGGTGTCAGTTTTCGATATTGCAATATGCATCTTCATGAGGAAAGTTTAAGGCGAAGAAATTATATGCAATTCTAGAAGTTATAATATGTTACCATCATAAATAGTCTTCAACGCCCAGTTGTCATGGCAAATTCAGTTGTGAAAATGACGTAAATCTATTCATGAATGACTTTTGACTTAGCAAAGTCCAAAACGTATAAAAAGAGGTTGTGGATTTTTCGCTGTTGCCGTAGAAATGGGAGTAATCTATGGAAATATAGCACTGGTATGTAAGTAGCGGTAGTATATCCTACACCACCGACTTGCGTATTGTCCTGCAAAGTAGATGTGCCAACAGAAGGAGGTCGTGTATCATTCAAAATAGTGCAGTGAGCTTAAGCTATCTGTTCACCTCGATTATTCGAAATTTCATGCCAGTAACGTCATATTTGGTGATACGATTGTTGATATAAAATGTTTCTTTTAATTCTCTAGTCTCTAGTATATTTGCTAACGATTACTTCTGACGAATGTCATCCGAATATATATGGATTTATTTTCAGTACGAATATACTATTCCAAAGTGTCGGGTGTAATCAGAAATTCACCGACACACTATTAATCACAATCATTACAATTGCAGTTCCCGATCCTTGCGCTGGAGTCACGTGCGGACCGAATTCGTCATGTGACAAAGGAAACTGCGTCTGCCGAACAGGCCACGTCCTGCAGTCTGGAGTATGCGTTGGTAAGTCAATCCTGACACTACAGTCATTTTATGAGCGATAACGATAGGGGTGCCGTTATTTTGTACAAGGAAACTTATGAAACTTTATTTTGTACATCTAAACTTATGAAACAGGGTAACTAATGAAACGGGGATAAGCATGTTTCATTATCATCATGTGCACGCCTAACGGCAGATTTCGACGACAATAAAGGCAGCATAGAGATATACACCAACTTCTATCCTCGCTAGCGCCACTGGTTTATAGGCTCTTAACTGTATTCAACCTGACAAGCATCGTGTTTTTGCCAATATAATTGTTCGCGGATAAAGGTGTTGCGACCTGCTGGAATAGAATCCCTATGATCTCTGTGTTATCTATATACGCTCGATAATATAGTATTCAAGTCAAAAGCAAGGACAGGACGTAACATTTGGGAATCAGTTGACTGATCCGGCCCGCGGGCGATTTGAAGCTTTGAATCCATCCCGCGACACAATTAGAGTTTGACACCCCTGATCTTTATATCTATTATTGACTGCTTTGACTACTAATATTACTACCTTTCCAGTTCCCGATCCATGCGCAGGCGTTACGTGCGCAGCAAATGCGCATTGCAGAGGTGGAATATGCGTCTGCAAGGACGGATTCGTCGAATATCAAGGCACATGTGTCGGTAAGTTTCCCCGCCTGTTGTGCATAATGTAATCGCAGTTCAGAGGGAAGATCCCCTTGAAATTGAAAAAAAGCATTGTGTTGAAATCTGTTCTATTAAAATTCCTCTGTCCAATGATGAGATAAGCCTATGTGTGACGAATTTAACCCTATGGCGAATTTTATGATATAACTCTATCGTACATTGGGAATTACCAAAATGTTCAATTGTATTATAGTCCCAGATCCGTGCAGGGGCGTAGTATGCGGACCAAACTCGAAATGTAAAGGCGGCATTTGTGAATGTGTGGCGGGTTACTACGTTGATGGGTCTTCATGCAAGAGTTAGTATTCATGCACCACAGTACAGAAATATATTCCTCGTTACGATGTTATATGTTTGGGTAATTCTTCCAGAAATTGATCCATGCAGTGGTGTGGTTTGTGGACCGTACTCGGAATGTAAAAACGGCATCTGTGAATGTATTGCTGGTTACCACGTTCAAGGATCCTCTTGCAAGAGTTAGTATGCGTGCACTACAATCCAGAAATTTTTTCCTCGTTATGATGTTATATGTCTGTAAATTCTTTCAGAAATTGATCCGTGCAGTGGCGTGGTTTGTGGACCGTACTCGAAATGTCAAAACGGCTTTTGTGAATGCATTTCCGGTTACCACGTTCAAGGATCGTCTTGCAAGAGTTAGTATTCATGCAACGTAACCCACGAATGTATCGCTCGCTACGATATTATATTGTCCGAAAATTCTTCCAGAGATTGATCCGTGTAGTGGCATCGTATGCGGACCGTACTCGCAATGTAACGGCGGCATTTGCGAATGCGTTGCTGGTTACCACGTTCAAGGATCGTCATGCAAGAGTTAGTATCCATGCCCCGTAATCCACTAATTTATACCTTGTTACAATGCTGTNATTGNGTTCACACAGAAATTGATCCCTGTCATGGAGTGAAATGTGGACAAAATTCATATTGTTCTGGAGGCGTATGTCATTGCATGGATGGTTACACAGTGAAGGGCGGTCGTTGCGTCAGTAAGTACATGACAAATGGGACATGTTTCAAACATTGAATATGCAAGCTCATTCGTTATTTAGTCCATGCATATTGCATCGGAATAGGATGAGCTGCGATTCTCTGTGTGGGAAAATCTCACATAAATCCGCCATACAAACATCTCCCTGAGCATTCGACTAACGACTAGCCGTTCCGACGTTACACTCCGGACTAATCTATTTACTCATATCGGCTTCATATGCGCACCGAAATCGTTGGTAGTCATGTTGTGAATGACCGCAGGGATTCGTTTTCTAGTCGCGCAAAGCGTGATAATTTTTCATATTCTTGAGTGAATTTCGTCATAAATATTAGTATAGTTTCGCATATTACTATCAAATATTTATCCTTTCTCAGCCCATAGGATCAAATCACCGGTAAAGTTGATGCAGGGGGTGTCTTAGAAAATTTAGGGAAGTTATTAATGCTGTGCTGCATCTTTGGGTGGGTCAATTGTTATTAGTTCCCTTTGTTGCATATGCTGTTATTTCGTGACATCCCATCACGATTGTCGGTATAGTGGAAAGATATTGGATTCGCTCAAACGTACCAGAAATGAATTTCTTTTGCGAGAAGCACACGATTCCGAGTTGGTATTTCTATATGGGGTGCTTCGTTTTCCTCTGCTGATCGAATCTGTACTGTGGGGCTCAGATTGCAAAGGGCGATAGTATATCAAAAATGAAGAACGAAGTATTGAATTGAATTACGTTGAATCGCGCGTGGCGTGAAGAAAATTTCAAGATTAGTCAAAATCTCTCAAATATTCCGCGGTAGGACTACCAGAAACAAATTTTTTTCGTGATGAGTACGATTACAAATTGGTACTTCTTTATGGGCCGCATCATTTACCCTGCTGTTCGCTGTTCTGTGGGGATCAAATTACAAAGGACACTTCTATATTAAAATCGGAAATGAACACGCATTCGACCGCGCGTAGCGCAAAGAAACTTTTAAGAATAGTTAAAACCTCTCATTAATCAGGGAATCAATTCGTAAGTTCAATTTGCATATTGACGGC
>ATSW01009578.1:0-17965 GCA_000444245.1 Botryllus schlosseri
TTCCCCAAGAAAAAATATGCAAGATTTATAGAAATTGGCATATCAGCGTTGGCCATGACCGCACCACAACGCACCAAGACATATAAAGTTTTAGGCCATTTAACATGTGACTCCAAGAAGTGTGTCAGAACGATCGGCAACGAGAAAGCCTTGGCCGTAAAGGACTGCTTTTATGCTGACCAAAAACTCCGAAATACCAAAAACTTCGTTATATATACAAAATACAGATAGGTTTAATTGTCCATATAGGCGTATAAATGACTGGTGCCGAATGTTCTTGTCTTGGCAATCTAAACCTCACAAGACAAATACCATCCCGCAGGAAAGAAAATTATATGCCAGTGATCGTGTGATCTTTCAGTTTAGTAGGTTTGGGCAATTCTACATTTTTTAATATAGCAGACAGTAGGTCACGAAATAACATCATGTAAAGAAGTCATACCTAGGGGTCCGTCCACCCAAAGATGTTTAATTTAACGAAGTCTGCGGTTTCAAAGACACCTCTCACTCAGCTCTACCGGTAAATCTGATTACGTGGGCTAAGAGGACAACCATGCAATTCCCGATCTTATTCACCGATTTTATCATGACTTATCGAAATATTCGTGCGTCGCGCTGTCTCACTAAACAGTACAACTTTAATTTCGTGGCAAAAGCGAACAACGTGATGCGGGGTCAGTTTATCACCCTATGGGAGCCCGGGGTCCTGACGAAGTGCTGTTACGTTCCTGCCAACGGGTAGAGCCCCGGAGATGTTTAATTACTATTGAGGGGGCCTATACCTTTTCAAACACACCTCACTCAGCTCTACCGGTAAATCAAATTACGTGAAACAGAGACAGGATGAGAATGGATAGCAATACATGCAATTCCCGATCATATTGACCGATTCAGTCATGAAACTAAAGAAATTTCTCGCGCTTCGCGCGTTTAGGCGAGAAAAGCTGATTCACTCAACGGACACCCAAAGCGGCAGATAAGCGGTAGATAGTGCAGTGGCGGCTCGTGACAATATCGGGTGGTGGGGCAAGGGCTGCGAGCGACTTTTATCCACATGACGTCACAATGGCGTTTTCCAACGTAAAAAAGTAACTTTATGATGGTCACATGAATTTCCCGACAACAACAGTGATTTTAACGTAGGTGCCGCGAGAGGTTTGCCGGTGAGCCGTGACTTGAAGTGTGGTAACAAATGTTTTTATTCATTTATTTTTAATCAAAGGAATATTTTACAAAATGTACGTGAACTAAGAATCGTCCTTATGCCACGAATCAAGTATCAGGTCATCCTTAGTAGCATGCGTTTTGATTTCATGGTAGAGTTATAGATTACGCAAATCGATAGACCCTAAAATCCGACCGTCACCCCAAATTCGAAATCCGGATCCAGTCCGGCCAGGTAAAAAAACATTGAAATCCTGCTCCTGCTCCTGAACCGGACTGTGGCCATCTCTGGTTACGACCAGGTGATAATAGGCAACCAAAGCGGAGGCACCCGGCGTACGATTGGATCAATAGACTGGACAACTTCTAGACCTCTCATTTTCGCTCTAAAGGCAACTGCGTAAACTACGTACGGAATAAAGATTCAATACGATTCATGTTCGCACTTGACTTGACCTGACTAATTCCAATGATTAGAACTCGAGAGATTGCGTAAGCCTAACTGGAAAGGTCAACGAGTTCGGACACATACGCAATTGTTATCTCATAGATTGGGCCTGTCATATTGAATCCAGAACATCAATTTGAATGGTCTTTGAAGAACTAAGGACAGCAGCCTCGGAACTTCGGTCTCGGAACAACGTAGGACATTTTGGCCTTGAAACTGGAGACTGTGACACAACACATACGGCTCACTGTCTATAAGTCTGCTGCGAAATCGCCGTTGGAAAATATATTAATATATAAATACATGAATAAAAGCCGTAACTTAGTATACTGTTACAAGAAATCATCGAGAAGTAGCATACGTAATCTCATAACCCATTCCGGTATGGTACACTGTCAAAATCAATGCAAACAGACGAACACCGAACTTTGAGTAAAATAGATCGAGGAATAGGCTGATCGAATGATCAGCTGTTAGCCGACATCGAAAATGAAATAGCTATCGCAATTGACAGGGGATTGTAAGCAAATGGTTTGAAGGCCACAATTTCACAGTGAAATGGACATTGGCGAACATAAAATTATGCGAATACTTGAATGCAAACCGAGAATCTTGGTTAGCTGTTTCATGCGATCATCGAGATATACCATTGGAAATATCATCACCGATCTCGTTATGGAACGCAGACTATAGATTAGCACAGACCGACACCGGCTTTTGCGTGAGATCCGCAATGACGTAGGTAGGCTAAGTATCAGATCAGCGCGCATCTCTACCATACTCGACCTCGAAAACGAAATAACTGCCTCAATCATTGAGTGTCAACTTTAAGACTTGGCACCGCGTTCGATACTAAATTCACCGCGTTCGATACTAAAATCAAGACATACCGTGTGAAAGCTCATGACAGATCTAGGTATGGAACATCGTTAAAATCAATAGAGACCAATAACGGCTTTTGCGTAAATCTGTTAGCGATAAATGAAGAGTCAGCTCTCACTCGACTTTGGAAACGAAATTACCACCCACATAGTTCAGTGACAAACTTAAAACTTGTTACATCGGTCGATACTAACACTTACCGTGCCAAATGTCATGACCGATCTCGGTATAGAACATCGTCAAAATCAATGGAGACCAATACCGGCTTTTGAGTAAAATCCGTTTGCTGTACTATGTACATGATAGATCAGCACACACTGAACTTCGGAAACGGAATTACTACCATTATCTTTAAGTAGCAAGCCTAAAACTTGGAGCAGTGTTAAATACTACCTTCACGACATATCATACCAAGTTTCAAGAATTATCATGGTGCGAAACACCGTCAAAATCGACCTATACCAGCAAAGGTTGACTCAACGCATATTACGGTAACCGAGTTCAGATATAGATACGATTGTTACATCACACCTTAGGGGCGAGTAGGCATATTTGCCCCGGTTGCTCGGCCATTTTACGAATAGGAGAGAGTAAGTCACCGTTTCTTTATTGTGCGCGGCTTTGAGAGAATAGATAGTGAAAGCTTGTTATGAGCGCTACCGGGGCTTTAGGCATTCACAAAGCGAAAACACAGAAGAGAATTCGATTTTCGCAGAGACTTCGCTATGTATGGGCGTTTGCAAGCGAAAGCACAAGAAGAACGCGGGTTTCGCTGTGATCTCGGTATATATTGATTGCTGTGCGTCTATAAATGGTTAAATTGTTATTGAACAGAATTTTAGGTGGGGCAATGCCCCAGTTGCCCTATAGGACGAGCCGCCACTGGTAAATATAGCTTATCCTTTGACGAAATATCTGTACCATTGTTGTTGAACCGACTACTCTGAGGGTTCCAAACCATCCCATCTCGATACACGTCAGCTATATCGGATGGTAATTGTCCGTAGGCTCATACAGCATTTTTTCGGAAATTATCAACACAATTATGACATAATTTTACAACTTGAAAAAAAAAACGCATTTTTTAAAAAAAAAGACCTTTGTTTAAAACTTGCTTTAAAACACCGTTTGTTTTAAATGCAACCCTAACCTCAATTATAGGTGGAATGTTTTAGAATTTGACAAGGATTGATATGATATCAGAGTATTATGAGCAGTGCAGCCCAATCCAGGTTTCGGGCATACTCCCGGTAAATCGGCGTTAGATTTACCTTCGAATATTGGAATGGATAAATAACAACATGAATACAAAATTAATTTGTCACACTCATGACATGTCCAATCGCCTGACAATCCCTCAGTGTTACAGCTGTCCAGCGTACCGCTTTGTTACGCGCCACCTTTATTTGACGATGATAACATGGATAAAGAGACCCAATATGTAACTACCTATATACATCAGGGTGGCAACAGTCTGCGAATGGTTGCCTCGAAGACCTGCTTAGATAGGCCACGCTCGCTACGACCTTTTGCTATCGGCTGCTACTATTCCTCACGACAGTTTGACAGCGTTTGTTGCATCCATAGCTTTACGAACCCAGCGCGTTCCAAGTCATGCGAGTCATTTTCTAATTTTAACGTTTGAACCGACTCCACTGCAGTCATCTTGATTTTATCACCCAATCAGTCCGAGTTAGAGTAATTCTACGAAAGATCGCGCACCAATCAAATCATACTTTTCAGTCAGGAATCATCAACGGGTCATTTTTTCTTATCATCATGAACAGGTAATGTAATGTGACGTATTATCATATCTTTCACCACATATGGTAATGTTGCGAGTTGGTTTTTTGAGTGAATTTTAAGTTCCCAATTATAAAAAAAGAAATGTGACAGTTTATTGTCGAATACTTGAAAATCGAAAATTCTTGCGCGGGCCGCGTGTTTGAGACCACTGCAATACATCATACGCTCAGGTCGGACAGATAATTCCATGCCCTCGAAGCCTCAATCCTCATGAACACCCACTTGGTGGCAGTGCAGGTCACCAAAGACACACGGGCTTACGGGTAGAACTCTGATCATTGATCACATCAAATGCACAAAACCGATAAAAACAACAACAAATATATTATTACTCCGTGGGAGGCGCGTGGCTACGCAAAATAAGCAATGGTGTGTCATCGGAAGGATAACGGTCAGCAATGTCCATCTGCGTGGACATTGCTTCAACTGTACTGGCATCGAAATTTCGCAAGGTCACAGGTTGGCTCGATTGATCCGACGCAACGCGCTGACGAACATTCTCGGGCCGCCAGCGTTGATACTCCTCGAACGCGCTGTTGTACGCGGCACGGTCCGAATCGCTCAAAGCTTTCGGACCAAGCTTACTTTCACCGGTCGCATCTAAAAATACACACGATGTAAACGTGATTTCAAACAACCCGCGATATGACAAGGTGTTCTCAGCCTTTAATGATGAGACTATCTATCGCCCAAATACAATACTAGGTCTGTGCACAATGATTCGAGTACTGAAATGATAATCTACACCAGCAAGGCGGGCGGTGGAGTCGATAAATTTTACCACCGACTACAACTCCGCACATTTTCAATATACTAGGCTTACCATACGTCCTCTTTTAAGAGAATTTGTCCTCTTTTTTGACTTTTTTTAAAGTGTCCTCGGAGGACGCCTTTTTGTCCTCTTTTTTGAAAATTTAGGTCAGATTTAGAGGTAATTGCGAGTGATATGCCGCAAATTAGCCCAGAAGTGAAGCTCCGGCGGGTATTTCGGAGTGAAAAACGGTGATTTTAGCTCTGAGCGAAAAGATGACCTTTTTTTTTTTTAGTCAACCGATCACAAAGTGGGGAAAATTTACCGGTTTTCGAGAATACTTCTCCGGTTTTGCATGTCTCAAATTTCTGAAAAAGTGTCCTCTTTTTAGATTTCCAAAATATGGTAAGCCTACAATATACCGACTCTAACTCCAGCTCCGACTTCGACTATTTTCTTAAGAGAACTCCGACTTCGACAGTATTACCAATTTACTTTACCAATTTTATCGACATCGTTACTAAAAACAGTGATTGATGGTACATGGTACTATTTCAGTTATTATTAGCAATTTCAAGATACATTTGAAAGCAATTGTAAAGAAGTTGGGAGTCGGATTCAGGGTCATTTTCACAAACTCCGACTCCAGCCACTGTAGTTTTCCCCGACTCCGACGCATTCTAAAAAGAGACTTCGACTCCGTTAAGCAAAAAATTAGCCAAACTCCGACTCCTCAGCCCTGCCAGTAAGGGTTAATTTATCAATGCAAATGATAGTGCAAATGATAGTTTCTATAATATTTTCCACTGTTGACGACTTGAAAACTCGATTAGTCGTATCGCGGCATACGAATTACGAAAACATGAAGCACATAGCTACAGTTAAGTCGTGATAACATGAAGTATTCTCACCAAGTGCAATAAAATGGACAATTGGACATGGTCAAAAACTTGATTTTGCCCAGCCCGAACGGCAACCCAAATTTATCAACAGCCTCAGAGAAAAGTTTGCGATTGTAGATTAGAAAATGGACTCATGCACAGGCACATAGTACTATTTGAGCTCATGCAAATAGAAATATCAGATTTACCCTCCGTATATGGCGACTCTTCATTTTTCTGCGCTTGAAGTTTGCGGAGAACTTGAAAGACTGCCTAAAGAGCAACGAACACCCATGCAAATGAAGCAACTAAAAGCACATTTAGCATACAGACAGGCATGACATGCGTCGAAGCGACTTCAAATGATAATCGCACAAGTCAGTAAGTTGAAGCGAGCCCATGTACGTCTATGGTGACACGGAAGGAAGGCTAATGAAAAGTACACATGCTATATAATTCGTCAACAGTAACGTCGTTATTTGAGGAGAGAATTACATTGATTTCAGGCAGCCAAGAAATATTACATNGCAGAGATNAATTTATGCGATTANATACAGTAACAGANACAGAATCAAGTGGATTTGGCAGTCCGGTTAGACACCAGCGATAGTGGAACGCATGAATTTAAGGGCCGGTATNCAGTAATAGGTTTTACAGATTTGAGTGGATTCAATATTATTAAATCCAAATCCCATTCAGATTTGACCTTCAATTTCATTTTANAACTCTCCATATGAAAAGTCAGAAGTATACGAAATCCTAATGTGGCAAAACNANNCATTCTAAATCCAAATCGATACACATTGATGTCGCAGCCAGGACATGCTTACGCTACAACGCAACCCTACACAACATCGTATCTTTTAAACACTGGTGTTTTGCCTAATTCACNAGACAGGCATAGAAAATCCACACCATCCTACGCATACCTTGCTGAGCGCCACGACGAATACTCCCGCCAATCGCTGGTCTACATCTATAGATAACTAACCTACGGATATATGCGAAACAAGTGACTGCACAGCTGCGCAACCAGAAACGGGTAACAATATCTCGTAGCCTCGTTTAACAAATATGGTAATCTCAAATAAAACGGGCCTTGAACGAAAGTTACTGCTGCACTGACCCTTAAAATATGTATATGATTACCCTGTCAGGGCACTGCAACTGCAACTACAACAAAATTGGCATTAAAAGTCGCATTGTTCCGAACATAAAATGGCTCTATCTGGTTGCCCGACNGCCCATTCACGAGTTCCGCATCTATTGGTAGGTTAGTTCCCTGTACTACATCATCGTGTGCCTTGCTAAATGACACAGCATGCCGGATACCAAAAATTCGACATATTACTATCGTCAATTAGATGGAGCAGACTTGGACAACCAGAAAATTTTCCGCTTTTCCAGANTAGATTGCAATTATAGCTACACACTTTTTTACAAATTAGGCTAAAAATAAAATTATAACTACTCATTTTTTTCCAAATTAGATTGGAGTTAGAATTGNCGAATGGAACATGTTCGACATGGAATGAAATTCAGTNCATTCTCATAAGCAGGACAATAGCAGATGCCTGTAAAGCGAGCTTGGCCTGTTTCACGCAATGCAGTTATTCTGTATCAATTCCAAGAAGACCAGAAATAAGATTAGTATTAAAATTAGATCATAGAAACATTTCACAAATTAGACTAGAATTAGATTGCTTGTATTTCGCTCTAATTAGTGNCAAATAGAATTATCTAGTTGCCCAAGTCTGAACCCAAGGCCTACTGTGTTGCCACGTTAGCGCGACTGACCCCGGTCACTCATTGATGTATTTTCGCTGTAGGTCATCTCGCCCTTCCATTTTGAGGCGCTGTATCCACTGTTTCAGCAGACACCAATCGCCGAAAGGCGCGAACAGTTCCTTTTTTAATTCGTCCAGCTCGCACGCCAGCAACGCGGCCCCGTTAAGGTGGTTTGTCCTCACGAAATCTGCGTATTTTCTGGCGTTCTCTTGCGATAAACCTGGAATTGCAGCGGGTTGAATCAGAACTCACACGTTTATTACCAGAGGCGGTCGTGTACAACATACTTCACTTCATCTATTACTGGCTCCACTCCAAACTTTTTCATATTATTGTTACTTGTTCTATTTTGCTATGCTGAATTTGTTAATCCCGACCAATTGTAATCAAATTTATAAATAATATCTCCAATCGTTGAATATCGAGCATCTTTTATAGCTATTTTTCACTTCTTCAAATTCAAACGGCAATTCGCAGAAATGTGAAGTGTCATATATACTTGACCGTTAGTTTAGCCATCTGCGAAAGATTATTGTTGGTGTAGCGACGTACAAAATGATCACATATGGTCAAGCATGTGCATTAGGGGTGTTCAAAAATGATTTTTTTCTCAAATGGTACACTGGCTACTTGATAAAATTGTTAGGTTACCTAATTTAAGCGTACACACCAAACTTGGTTCAATTCCAGTCAATAGCCGCCTTGCTACAGAATTTTTTTTTATTTATTATAAAGAAGTAATAAAAAAAAAATTGAAAATTTTCTGTTCTTCCCATCAGAGTGTTAGGCTGCTTACAGAAACGATATTCAGCAAATTTCATCCAATTTTTTACTTTTTATATAATAAATAGAAACCTTCTTCTCCTGTAGCAATGCGGCTATTGGTTGGAATTGAACCAAATTTGGTGTGTAGGCTTAAATTAGCAACAGGGGTTAAACCCGCTCAGAGGCCAAACGCCAGACGCCAAACGCCGCACGGCGGCCGAATGTCTATACGGCGTTTGGCGTCTGGTTTTCTGAGACGCCGAGTAGCTATACGGCGTTTGGCGTCTGTTATGTTCAGACGCCGAGTAGCTATACGGCGTTTGGTGTCTGTTCAGACGCCGAGTAGCTATATCCGGCGTTCGGCATCTGGTATGTTGAGAATAGGGTTTGATTTGAAGGTTGAGGCTTGAACAGGAGTTTTCTGCAGCTAAATCTAAGCAAAGCATGCCATATCATTGGCCAGTGGGCAAGTGATTTGATGGTTGTTTCGTGTGTACCTGTACACTGACTGTACCGTACACGCTATACTAAGTGACGACATCGCGTGTGCTTCGGTGCTGGGTCGACACTGAAGATCTGGCTGCTTGAGAACATACACGTTTCGTATTAGACAGATCGTCAGTCACGTTACTACAGATACTGCATGATTTGTTGCTGGGAACTTAACCACCGCAAGAAGATTACAGTATGTGACGTGTAGTAACAAGATATTTTATTGTTTTCTAGTAGGCCTATAGTTAGTTAGTAATTGATTCTAGACTAGACTGAAACAGCTGCAAAATCCTTTGTATCTCCACTTCACGTATGCTGTGGTAAATCGACAGTTCATGCCACTGAGATCGTATTCAAGACACACCTAAAATTTCGTTTCCATATTACTCCGCAAAATTCTACACAACACAAGTATACTCCAAATGATCTTCGGTTGTGAGAAGTTCAAGGTTAAAGACCAGGATTGATGTTGAAAAAGATGGATGAAATTGTGGAGTACTTGCTTTGAAGGTTTGTGATGCGTTCACGTATTGTGATTTGAGAAAATTGATTTGCAATCTACTTTCACGTAATAGGCTGCCCCGCCGCCGAACTCTACCCGATGCAAACCTGGATTTTGATCATTATCGACGAGCTTGCGAAAGCTACCGCCAGCAGTTTGGTCAAATCTTGCTTGATGTGACGGGTATGTTAGTCAATGTTGGATTAAAACCATTTTAAATACGTAGTATGTTTTGCATGCAGATGAATAAGAATTGGGAGATTATTGCATTGAATGCAGTGGTCCAAACCCAGTAAAGAAACATGAAATGGGTAGGGGAGATGTGGTACCATTGAGACGGTGGGACCGAAAATACTTGAAAAATTATCTGAGATAATCCTATGATTACAGTACGCGAATTTGTCTACAAATGCATGCTGGAAGAATCTTTCACACTAACAATTTTTAATGTGAAGTGTAGGGCTTGTATCAGGGTATATAATGCCACATCTTTTTTAATTCAATACCATCCTCGAGTTGACTATTTTCAATTCAATTACAATATTTATAGGGTGGGGGGCCTATGGTACCATAACCAAAGCAAGCAAAATGTTTGAATCAACTAATCACTTAACAACAGAAACACGCCTACACATATAGAGGCTGCAAATCATAGTTTCCTGTGGAAAGCCAAAATGTCGATTTACGGGTAATATGTATGTGCCAATAATTTTGTTGTTTTGGGCGTAAATCGAAACGTGATTTTACTCCAACATTTGAGTTGATATAATCAAATAATCTATTTTATTCTTGAAGGTGGTCCCAGGTCCCATGGTTGTGTCACTCGTGTGCCTTTGGACCTACCGAGTGGGGACCAATGATGCGTTCGAGCAACAAATTTTGAACGTTCATGAATATTTTTTGAAAAAGCGGATATTCATGTAAATGTCCAAGATACGTAGAGCTTGGATCAAAGTGTTGAGCCAGCAAAAGATCTATTCTCGGCTGAAGATTTGAGGGCCAGAGATAATTTTGCAATTTTTGATCCATGGCAGGGTTGTAACCAAGTCACAAGGCTGCGAGTCACAAGTCAATCTCACTTTTATAGTTTTGAGTCAAGTCAAGTCGATTCATTTTCAATTTACCACCGAGTCCAAGTCATCGAACAGTGGTTCAAGTCCGAGTCATGGTGTTATGACTCGAGTCCAAGTCATTGTGTTGACTGCGCACTTTCCAGTTAAGGTGATGTTAAACCCACTTTTATAACCCTATTTGGTGATATCGAATGGTTCGCATTTATATTATACTAATTTTCCTCACATTTAGCCGTTTCTGGTCGCATTTTCAAGTACCAGTACTAATAGACAAAATCCCAATAAGGTGGTTACTTTACTATTCTTCAAAATTACAATGAAATGTCGGTCTTTGCCATCTGAGTCTCGAGTCATATGACTTGGTTCGAGTCGTGAGCAAGTCGAGGCAATACACAGATTGACTCTAGTCGAGTCATTTCCGTATTTTGAGAAAATGGCTCGAGTCAAGTCGAGTCATCAAAAAATCGTGACTCGAGTCATTACAACCCTGATCCATCGGTACCACATCTTTCCTATGCAATTACGAGATTACATTTGTCAGGTATATTGATTCTAACTTGTTTCCAGGATGCGTGTGACGGCTGTGGCCGATGGACGCACGAGCACTGTTGCCTTGGACAGCAGATACCTGATCCTGATTTTTATTGCATGCTATGTACCCAGATGTAAATTCTGATGTTTATATATTTATTGGGGACATTTTACTGTGGTTTCATTGCGTATTTACTAATGACTTTTACTGTGGTTTCGTTGCTTGTTTCATAATGATTTGTACTGTGGTTTCATTGCTTATATCTCGGTCACTTTTACTGTGGTTCCACTGCTGATTTCTCAATGATGTTTGCTGTGGTTCCATTGCTTATTTCTCTGTGACTTCTACTGTGGCTCCACTGCTTATTTCTTTGTGACTTTTTCTGTGGTTTCGTTGCTTGTTTCTAAATGACTTTTACTGTAGTTTTGTTGCTTGTTTCTTGATAATTCTGACTGTGGTGTTCGTTGCATATTTCTTATTGTGGTCTCATTACATACTGTGGTTTCATTACATACTGTATCTACAGACTTGGGTCTGAAATTCTTTGCGAGTGTACAAATAAAGGGTTCGGGTTCAAGTCACTACCTTCGAGTCACGAGTCATTGCACATTTTGACTCACTCGAGTCAAGTCATTTTAGCACAGTGACTTGAGTCGAGTCAAGTCAAGTCATAAGAAAAAGGTGACTTGAGTCAAGTCATGACTCGAGTCATCCCAACACTGATATGGGGTGGTGACAGGGTTGCAACCAAGTCAATTTGACTCGAGTCATTTTCAATTCACCACCGAGTCAATTCCGAGAGCACTGGGTTGAGTCCAAGTCATGGTGTTTAATGTTCCCCCATCCAGTTCAGCTTTAGGTCACTTCTGTGGAACTCTTGGGGGTGATATCGAAGGCCTCGGATAATTCATATGTTCATTTTTTCCTGCTCTGAACATGTTTATTGTAACAGATAAAAGGCAGGTTTTGGGCCTATTTTTTCATTTATCAGTCCTGATATACTATTCTTGAATAAGCCATAGAATGAGTAAATCGATTTTTAAGAAAATAACTCAGGTCAGCAAAAAAATTGTGAGTCGAGTTAGTAGTATAATGACAGGAGGTGATCAAGTAGGTCTTTTTTGAATCTGAACATACAATCATTTGGGATTCTGCCGACGCTTATTATGAAAAAAATGTAACAATATGCAATCTTCGGTATCATATAGTTGTGAGCACTCAATAGTCGCGCCATGAAAGGATTTAGCCTCTGCTCATTTTACCGAGACACCAAACGCCGTATAGCTACTCGGCGTCTCAACATACCAGACGCCAAACGCCGTATAGCTACTCGGCGTCTCAACCTAACAGACGCCAAACGCCGTATAGCTACTCGGCGTCTCACCATATCAGACGCCAAACGCCGTACAGCTACTCGGCGTCTCGGAAAACCAGACGCCAAACGCCGTATAGACATTCGGCCGCCGCTCGGCGTTTGGCGTCTGGCGTTTGGCCTCTGAGCGGGTTTAACCCCTACTCTAAATTAGGTAACCTAACAAGTAGCCAGTACAATTTGAGAAAAAAAGTCATTTTTGAACACCCCTAATGTGCATTGTGCAACCTACTTGTGTCTACATTTGCGAAAGTCCGCACAGACAAACGGGTGTTATCCATCCCTGAACTCAACGAAGAGCTTACTAACCCTTAATACGCGACATTTTATCGGCCACCTCTTCCACCGTCAAGTCTTCCACAATTTCACGAGGCCCAACCGCGCCCCCGTTGCCATTCGCGGCCCTCATTGCCTGGGTATTGCGAGGAAGATTCTGCAAAGTACCAAACGCACTCAATTCTCGACGTGGAAACGTCTGACATCCTGTTTGGCGATACGATTGTTGATATACAATAGTTTTTCCAATTATCCGTTGCGATCGTCAGCCAAAAAATTCGGGTTTATTTCAATATGAAGACACTTTTCAAATGCACTGATCATCAACGGGGTTAAAATTACTCTTGATACAACCTTGTATGAAAATGACATCAGAGCTGGTCAGTACCCGACTTACTTCTACTATTTAAAAGTACTCAGGTAGGTTTTTCTACAACCTTTTTAGGCAATTTTTTAAAGGAAAAGCTAGGCTTAGAATACCTACATTTTTACTTACTAGGAAATCACTACTATTATTGTACTTGAGTTGAAATTACAGTGTTGCTTCTACTTGAGTACCAAAAATGACTACTTTGACCATCTCTGGACAATATCAAGTTAACGTTGAAGCAGACTTAGTGTAATAACAACAAAAAGAGGTGAGTTTTCTTCAGCTGCGCAGGCCAGTGGCGTATATTTGTGAGAGCAGAATGTGCAGACAAGCAATATCGAACTTAAAACTAACCAGGAACTCCAGATTCTTCATCTCGCCGCCGACGGAAGAGTCGCAACCCATCGAATCTGAAATGAAGCCAGAGAAAATCATGGTTACACAGGAACGGAACAGTGATCACACACACACTCCATGGAGTTTTGCGACGGACGGTATGCTTATTCATTCCAAGTTGGTCCTCACACGATGCGACAGTGCGTAAACCCCATCGAGAATACGAGATGTACAAGATCCCCTGCACACAGACAACCCAAAACGATTTCGGTCGACAACATTTGCAAACAACGCTATCCGAGAAATACCATACTTTGATGAATAGAAAGCAAAGAGCTTGTCTTGCAAAGGACTGTTCAAAAAAAACTTTTTTTCCTGAATCTTGCTGGCTAGGCGATTAAATCGTCAAGTTGCCTTAAAAACGACGCACCCCAAATTTGAATTCATTCCAACCGGTAGTTCCGGATTTCGTGCTGGTTGAAAATTTTCAATTTACCCAAAAATGCACAAAATAATTTTTATTAAAGTTTTCTGTCAATTGTTGCGCTGTCTTCAAAAACGATGCAAAACAAATTTGACTCAATTCCAACCCGTAGACGCGGAGTTATTCGAGTTTTTCTTCGATAATTCTCGGATTATCCACCGATCAAGGTGTTCTTCACGTTGAAATCTTGCAATAAGTAGGTCTGGGCCTGGGTCTCTAGACCGGGTAAGGATCATACAGCTATAATACACACCTCACTCAAATCTGTAATGATACTGCATCCTGACGACAGATTTATCGACAACTTAACCAAATTTCACTCACCTCTCCGCGAAGCACTCGAGTGACCGTACAACGAGATTGGATCGAACAGCTTCGGGTCGAGATTAACAGTACAGGGAAGAAAATGACCGACGTCCGACAACGAAATAGATCTGGCCGAGAGAAAACCGCGGAACGCCAAATCGTCAGACGAATCAATCACCAATTTCGGATCGTTCGGATTCAAGAGCTGCGAATTTCTAAACACGGAGCAGATTTGCAGAAATGTACATCTGCTTTGGAGCCGTATAGAGATACTTTTCGTAGGCCCCGCGTAGCGAATCTTTCGGTGAAATTTTGCTGTCTGATTTTTCCAGGACGTGTAGGAGAAATGAGGTACGGTAAGGCCATTGCTCTGTCACGTAGATCCACGCCGCGAGTTTGGACCACGAGAATTCGACTCCGTCGGCACGTAGCAAACGTCCTGTAAATTTCGCCGGTCGGTATTGAATTGTTCTGTCTGCATGAGGTTTCCTCGTACAATAAATATCTACTACGCTAACAATGCGACGAACTAGTGTCCAAAGCTCATTTAGGTAAGAGAGCTTCACTAGTATGGAAACAATTTTCAAGGCGTGCTGCATTCACAAAAGAATGCACGAGTTATAAACAATTCACTACATTGCAGACTGCAGAGATTGCAGACAAATCAGTCATCGAAGCTACTCAAATATTATTGAAGAGCGTCTTGGAGGCGCAGAGCTTCAATATACAATTAAACAGGATATTCATATTGAAATGAACCCGAATATTATCGGCTGACACTCGTCAGGGGTAATCGTCAGCANCTAGTAGAGATTGGCAAAGAACATGGTGTATCAACAATCNTGCCACAAAATATGACGTCACCAGCGTGAAATTTCGTATAAGAGAGCGTTCAATGTATTATTTTTAAATGGTACGCAAACTCCTTTTGTTGACACAACNAATTACTTTACGCTCTGGCTTTTTTAAAGTCGAACGAAATGTTGGGATATTCTGGCATCACACATACGACGGAAACTGAAACGACTGCTTGCGCGGTAACCAACTAATTCCACTCCTAGTTNAGAATTTTTACGGGAAAAATACCTCTTACGTTTCCGAAAGTGTAAAGNAGAAAATAGGTGTGCATGTTTGAATNGGCTTTACGGGTGAGCTAGTGGGGAGAAACAGCCCGTGTAGCTACTGANTTTATTTTTAAAAATAGCAACCATTTGTAGTGTCATTAGTTATTTTGCGTTAGTGAATATTTCTCAGATTTCCATTTTCCACTACTACTTGCAGTAGTTTAGACGTATTTTTGAAATTGCTACTTCTACATCAAACTTTAAATTTTTATTTTCTACTTCCATTCAAAGCAGATTTCACGTATCTTGTAANTCTTTANCTCAATTTGTACTCGAGTATAAATTTATGTCACNACTTCTACTATTTTGCCTGCCAACCTCCGCCTACGACCAACGAATATAAACCGANCACAACTACAAACAGTTGATTTTATTACACAAACACATGCAGAAACNCCCCANGCACGTGAGTCTCAACCACGCATACGCGACACGATACCGCCAACACACGCGAGAGTCATCAAACCTGTCAGCGTGACGATATGCATGACGCGTTTCACAAGCTGCGGACTCATATTGTTAAACCAGTCCTCGCTGAACATGAGTTTTCCCAAATCGGCGCCCTTTGTGCTGCGACGTACGCTGGAATGCCTGTACCAGAATCTNAATTATTCGGAGAAAATAGACCGACTATAAAATAGCATGCCTTCTGTTGAACGGCATTGCTTTGGGCNCGATTTTTTTCGGGCTGTCAGGATCATCCTTGTTTGATTCAGCTCCTGTTAGATCGTGATCTTCGGCGCTGCTAAACAGAGGTGGCGAAAGTAGCGTTATACACGGAGTACATTAATTGCAATAGAATTTATTAACCCAAAGACTTCTCGTGTGCTTAACGGCACAATAAGAAGCATATATANCGTTAATTGTCTGTGCAGCGTGTTCCGCGTATTGTGTAATTTGATTTTCTTTGGTTTCTACCGGTACAGCTGACTTTGCCTTGCGTTCCTTTTTATTATTGCATTGCGTTCCTTTTTATTATTGCATTGCTATGTCATACTTTGCCAATTTGANTTNCGTTTCAATATCTCTTTCTGTACGCTTCTTACGGCGCTGTTANCTCTTGATAAGGGGNACACAAAGTCTTTGAGTAACTAAATCCTACTGCAATGCATGTATTTCTCCAAGCATAAAGTGTAGAAATGGTGCAGCTTTGCCTAAAAAAAACAGTTCAGGTAGCAATGGAAGTACTCAAAAATCAACCCCTGTCAGGGCCAGNATGCAAAAACTAGTACTTCATTATTGACCACATCTGCCGCTAATTACATTTTATCGATTCGCGTATCATGCATGCCAAGGCAGTTTACAACAAATCATTATTGACTTAGGATCGGCTGCGCTTGCGTCAAGCAAGGTTCATTCTCTTTCAACAACTACTACTACTTTGAGCAAAAGCTTTTCACGACTCCCACAGGGAACCTCCAATATNACATCACCCGCTTCAGTCCTGTAGGCTGACAGTATCTCAGAGGTATTCAGTTAAACTCAATCAATCCAGGGCAAAATTCAACCATCTGCTCACCCCAATCTCTTCAGTTTCCGGGTTGTTTCCCTCAAGAAAAACGGCAAGTGTATCACGTTTTTCAGATAATCGTGCCCGGTGATATCGGCATCGCGAAACGCGCTGGAACGGAAGGAAAATAAACATTCTGACGTTTGCGGTAAGCTTATACGAACGAATATGGATGCACCAACCTATTCAAACTGCCGTGTATTGCTTTTGAGATGATGACGGGATCGATGGATAATATCGTGATGTAGGGCTTTTGCGAGAATAGAATTTGGATCGTGTCCAAAACCTAAAAATTTTTTTTAGATGAAATAACAGTCAATTAAAAGTACCTATAGAAGTAGTTTGTTTCAAAATGTAGTTTTGTNCAATTTCAAACGATACCGGTATATATCTATTACACTGGTCAGAAAATAGCTAAAGCTTTNTGTTGCTGGCATTCTCAGCAAAGTCGATACAATCACACAAAAATANGAAGACGCATCTACCATTTCCTCCATCCAACCCCTGGATTAAAGATGTTGCATCGAAAATGTTACGCACAAATATTTGGTGTCACGATTGATGATATACAATGTTCTTTCCAATTCCCTACCAGTCGATGACGATTACCAGACTTGGACAACTAGAAAATTTTNAGCTTTTCCAAATAAGATAGGAACTAGAATTATAGCTAGCTACACAGTAATTTGCAAATTAGAATAAAATCAGAATTACAGCTGCACAGTTTTTCCCGCATTCGAATCCGCCAAAACTCGGACATTGAGTNGAGTTCTGTTCATGGTTCACTCTTATGACCATCATACAGCTCTCCCGTAGCATTTACAGGAAAACCAGAACTTAGATTCGAAATNAAATTAGAGCATAGAAANATTTCACAAATTAGATTAGAAGTAGAATTAGAGCAACNAAAGATTTCACAAATTAGAATACCGGTATTTCGTTCTAATTGGTGTAATCAAACTATTATCTAGCTGTCCAAGTCTGACGATTGCCCCTGATGAGTGTCGGCCGGAAATGTTTGGGTTAATTTCAATATGAATTGAATACACTATACCAGGGGTGGGCAAACTTTTGAGNTCGCGGGCCGCATTCAACATCTGAAT
>ATSW01009579.1:0-15462 GCA_000444245.1 Botryllus schlosseri
CGACCGGTCATTCGTTGCAAAATTTACAGAGATTTCCCAGTAAATCTACCAGATTTTTGACAGAGTAGAATTATGTGCTGTTATCAGATCATAGTCGCGCATGGTAGCTCTAGAGACTGGTGATGACGAAGATAAGTCATTATTTTGCGATTTTCTTAATTTCACGCGGAACATGTTGACGAATTCTATGTCGCAACCGTTGAGATGTGCGATACACATACCGACTGGCACGGATATTGGTAAAATATGTTACTCTGATTAATCGCAGGTAGCGCATCCTTTCACGTTGCAGGTATTATATACTTCGTAGTAAATATGACACAGGGTTCCACTTCTTAAAAACAATGACTTACAGAGGATTTTATTTCCTTTTCGAACCTGTCAAAAACCTTACCAATCCACAGCGGAGATGGAAACAAACCGGGCACCTCATCGGTCCAAACTGCTCTTTTCTGTGGATATGTTGCAGTTTACGCTCGATATTTACTTTGACAATGTGCTCAAGATAGTTATTGAAAAGGAAATATATTTGACAGAGGTTATTTCTGAATCAAATTTACGCGTGATTTACGGAGGATAATTACATATCTTCTTCGCGAACAAATCTGGCAATACGAACATATAGTTTGTTGCAATAACGAAGTTATGTACTTATAAAAGCCCACAAATAGAATTTATGCACCAACTGCCGACGAAAATAGATTCGTATGCTAAGGAAATTCTTTCGAACATACCTTTGAACACCACTTTTCAACTTAACGCTTCCCGTAAATAAATATGCATATCCTGACACTTGCTTGTATGGCCGTCTGATTATTGTCGGTATCTTGAAATATGTAAAGCAGGGAATGAGGGAATCGTTTCCTGCATCTATTTTACTTGGCCTAAAGAGTTGTTGCTTTATTACCTTAATAACGAATATGGGATCGAATACGAAGGCGTTCTAGATCAGTGGTTCTCAACAGGCGGCCCGCCACGTAAATCAAAATTTTACATCTCAATTCCAAAATGCAAGACATCGGAGGTTGGATGCTAGTCGATTAATTAGAGAAATAAAACATCAAATTTTAAATTTATTTAACAGTTTGGTAGGTATTTTTCTACATAGTGTCGAAAGGAGAGTTCATTATCTACTTCGCTCGTACTTTACAATGGTGCACGCGTTATAAGAATCTGTTTAAAAGGGGCAACGCATTTCCGGCGAGTTATATCTAAAAGCTACGAAAACCTTCCAACGAACTTTCCGACATTGCAATTTTAATCGTCTCTTGGCAGTATAATAGAGGATATAGGAAACAGCAATGTCGCTTATCTTTCAAACGATACCTCATAATCACAATGAAGTAATAATATTTAACAGGACTTCGCCTTGCTGAAACTTTAGTAGAACCAGATACAAATATATTTTATCAAAAAGACAGCATTGAATTAAGTTTACAATATTATATTGAGTTGCATTGTAAATAATTAGGGGTTTATTTTGTTCGGTTCACCGGTCCGCAACATCTTTTTTTATGTTTCACAGGTCCGCGCGGTCAAAAAGTTCGTGTTCGTGTTCGATCGTGTTATGTGCAAGCAGTTGTCAAGTTGGAAGTGCTTACGACAACGGGCAATATTTCATTGACTGACTCTATCGTGTTTAGCATCACATTAAAATATTGTGACAATTTGACAAACGGGAAACCGGGTCGCGACAGAGTTGTAAGGTTTCATTACTTGTTTCAAATCAATATGCGTATAGTCTCGAAATGTAACTGGGATAAAAGTTGGTAGCCATGTTTGTCGCTCAATGGGTTGCGGGTTCGAGTCCGACTGAGGTCGACTCCAGAATTCCTACCAAAGTTTTGGAGGTTTGTCTAGGCT
Organism: Botryllus schlosseri; assembly: GCA_000444245.1. Lineage (NCBI taxonomy): Eukaryota > Metazoa > Chordata > Ascidiacea > Stolidobranchia > Styelidae > Botryllus > Botryllus schlosseri. The sequence continues at coordinate 1,864 of ATSW01009579.1, forward strand.
CCTCCTCGCCATCTCATCCGTACAAGCGGTGTCCTATAAAAGCCTAGAAGTGGGCCGTGCTACAAGTCGGCAGCTACGGAATAAAAATGACGAATTCGGCCTGGTGTAAATTCCCAGAGTAGTCGATATACACCATGAATATCACAGACAAACAAACTATAATGCAATATCCTACACCAGAAAAATAAATCTGACACTTGGAAAGGGAAACAGTGAGCGTAGGAACATTAAAATATGATTTCTCTTTATGTTCCCGTCTTTGAATTACGAGCATGGTCATGGTCATAACCAGGATAGCGGTTTCGGGAGCGGAATCTACACAATGACATAAAATCAATGATATACTCGAGGGAACGTGGATATATGAGGGTTGAAGGATGCTTCACGGACTTGCTGACATTCTGCAATTCATGTCATATAGTCGCTCACCAAGCATTTATTATAGACGTTATCATCACCCCGAGATCTAAATGTTGCGAACATTGTGAAAACTCTCAATTGTAGAACACCACAAGAGATATAAAAGTTCACGATGTTTACGTGCTAATAACATGATATACAAATATGTGGCGTCCACGCCACCGGAGTATTCGTAGGAGAAACGGTGATTTTTATTGTAACATTAGGCACGCGTCATTCCGAAGCATACGCTGGCATTGTCATAACACAAATGAACTAGTACACTAACATTATGGACGAAGAGAGAGACCTGGTTAAATCTAATTGCTCCAAGGGAAAGTAAGTCATCACAATATTTGTGATGTGGATATGAAAATACGATACTATCTTGTCCCGCGGTATTGGTCATAGTAATGATGAGGTAATCATCAAAATACGAAAAACTATTCTTTATCGCTGGGTGGTGTTCAATCGACGAATTTCACGAAATTCTTGAAACAACCACGCTGTCCATCACAACATCTCCGTATATGGCAATTTCATCGATTTCGGATAAATTTGGTAATCTGGTCGAGAAGTCGAAGTAGTGTTCGTCGTTGATATAGGTGAGGAACTCATCTTTCCGGACTATGATCTTCACCTGCAGGATGATGTACTATAGTTAGAAATAGAACAATATGCCTTTGAGATGGATGGTTCACGAATCATCTAAGCTTACATCAATGCTGAGAGTTCGAATAGACACTGTGCGACCATGCGAACGCGCAAATACCTAAATATGCCTTAAGGATTCACGGGACCATAACTGCCGCGCTGTAAACTCAATGCTCGGACGGAGCACAAAGTTGTTTCTTGAATAGTGTATTTTTGAGAGACTTTTTTTCGTGCCTCTGCACCATATGATGTCCCTAGGCAGGGCTATCAAACTCAGCTTGCGTCGCGGGCCGGATTCAAACTATCTAATCGCTCGCGGGCCGGACCATTCAAATGATTCAATTTCCGTACCGACGATATGAGTTAGTATATTGCTATGATTGCTTTGTTTTAGTCGTAATCTAGCAATAGTCAGGTATATGCATTATGGGGAATACAAGAGATTTATTAAAGCTGGTTCATTACTAGTACAACGCGATTCGGGTTTCTCCGCTGAATTAAATTAGAATTGAATGTAAATGGCGGCTCTTTTATGCTGATGGCGACTATAGAATGTAACCACAATACCCCTGTCGGATGGTTAAAATGGGGCCTATGAACATTCCCGACATTTGATGTCTTCAGGGATTATTTGATGATAGTATTTCGTACAAAAAATCTCAACATTTATCAGAAATGTGCTGGATAACGCAGCCATTTTTCAGAATCGGTTGGCGGACCGGATGAAATAGTCTGGTGGGCCGGATGCGGCCCGCGGGCCGTATGTTTGGCACCCCTGCCTTAGAGTTTTGAATTAGGACATAGCAACCTCTACTTTATCCCAAGAAAAATACGCATAATTTACAGGTGTGAGTCCGACTGTATTCACCATCATGAGAGAGCGGAATAATCCTAATATGACTGCAGGCCGTTGGTATGCATTAGTTTATAGCGGTACATGTGCAACTTTCGTGTAGGTGACTATAACAGGCACCTGCATTTCGGCGCCAGTTATTACTACACCACGACACTCTACAAGACATTTGGAGTTTCCGCAAACATGCAACTTCGTGAAGTGTGCTGTCAATAACACCGGGTCGTAGGATTCATCATGTAAAAGTGCATACCTGTATTACCATCCACTCACACAGCCAGACTATAAAGATTGAAACTGTTCAAACGATAAGGAACCTTTCCGGTGTTCGCATTATCTCCGCTATATGACTATTGGCTATATTGGTCATATTGAGTACATGTGAGGCCTTTTGATAGAAATTGATATAAATGTGCTACGCACCATTACATACCATATATGTATATTCCGTCATACTACTATCCACTTAAATGATATCTAATAGCTTTTAAGTCTTGGTATTGTCAATAAAGTATTCACGAGATATTCTAGAGTAGATCTTGACCGTACCAATATTTGTCAGTCTAAATATCGCAACGATTCGACGGCGCTAAAGCGGTGCATCATACGTGAAATTTCTACTGCTTATAATCCGATTGCAAGGATGCTGGAACAACAGCTAGGGCAGCGCTGCCTCATACGATTCAGGAATATGGAAACTTAATCGTAATCACTAATATATCCGTTCAGAAAGATGGAATTCGGTGCATTCATTCCCTGACAGCCAACGTCACTTTTTTGGTGCCATGTCATGTGTAGATCTGTGCCAATATTCAGGATACACCGAACCATAAAACATGACATTTGTATATTAATGTTGTGGCCTATGTAATTTACCCGTCGTATGTAGTAAAATATTATAATACAGTGCAGAGCTACAGTTTATCTACGTCACCTGAAATTTTTCTCCCCGTTGAAAAGGAAATTCCCTGAAGCACATGTTTCTTTCTTCAGCGCTCCATTTGCCGTTTTCGTAAGAATTTCTTACTATTATTTTCTCGTCCATGCGAGGATTGAAATGGTAATGGACCTCTCTTTTATCGCCAACCTCTGTGGTTTTGAGGTTTATGTTCCATCTGCGATTTTAATAACAAAACATTACATGAATATCCTTACGGAATCAACTACAAATAACTGGTGTAGCCGATTCCCTGCCGCTACACCAAAGAGCTATTTTAATTTCTCGTACAACGATTCAATGCCAGTGTTTCCCAGCATTTAGTCACGATCAGACCTCGCAAGCCGGTAAAACATAAATATAAACGCTTCGGACAGGTGAACCAATATTGCATTTATGAAAAATATATTCATCTCTACAGGGATCACCAACACTCCACCCGCAAGTTCATAATTCGAGGCCCGCAACCTATAATTGGAGATTTCGTCAAAACGCTAAATAAAGCATTTTAAAATGCTGAAATTGATTTCAGTTCCAAAATATTGTTGTTGTTGTTCAAAATAAGATATTATCCTGTGTTAAACATCACTATTCCTCACCTGCTGATACGGCTTCGCCGATAATAGCATCCCATGGAGGAAGAATTAGCTGATGCAAATGGGCATCTAGCCTCGACACGCAATGGCCCATGCACTGCTAAATCCGAGACGCTTAGAAAACGACTTGCGAGTTAGAGATCACAGCATTGTACTGACGAAAAGTTTCACAGCGTATTTGCTAAACAGGGTGGCCTATTTCATCTCGATATCGAATACATGCGGCCCGCGGCGTCTACGAAATGCGAGAAGTGGCCCGCGACCCGTTTTGAGTTGGTGACCCCTGCTGTTTGATTGTTCGGTTATTCTTACAGAATTGCGAACTTGCTGTTTCCTAGCCTATATGGTCTGCTGTTTACTAGCCTCTAGTCGCTAAATTGTGCTTTACAAATTTAACGGAATATTTTAGACGTGTCATCATACTGTTATCCCTTTCACAACTGATCCTAACGTGCAGGTTACTTTTAGACAGTTTGGTACAACGCTTGCAGCATTGCGACGTGTACGACAAAGCAAAACAGACAACAAATTCTCCAATGCGACACCATGCAGAAAAATACGTTCTGAATATCGAAATTTGATGTTTCATTTCTCTACTTAACGGACAAGCATCCATGCAACTTGTTGCATTTTGAAATTCAGATTTGGCAGTCTAATATATTTAGCTGGCAGGCGGGAAACTTGCCACGAACCGACGGATAAAAACCACTGGCCGATACAACATTGATGACATATATCCCCCATTCATCTTATTTTATATGATTGGGGATGTTTGCCGAATCTTTCTATTTGATATTCCTTGAGTCGCACGATTTGAGAAAACAACATTTCCTGCGTCCGCTCGCATTCGGCATGCCATGAAATTTCCAACATTGTGACAGTAGTATGAAGCACAAACCGTCTGTCGTGGCACATGAATACTGATTGATTTACCTTTAAAATACTGCGATGTAGCAAATGAACCACAGTCGCAAATGCACGGCGTCAGAAGAGGGTTCGGACGTGAAATCATAAGTACATTTGCAACACTGGTGATTTGGTCTGGTTCAGTAAACATCTCGAAATTAATTTGAGTACGTGTAGTAATTTTTTTCTGTCAAGGTAAAATTTGTAACCTAGTAGCCCACATTGATATAGAGCGGTGTTGTGAAATGGAAATCCCAGAGCTTATAATATATCATAACATTTCACGTTGAAGCAAATGTGATCTTTCGATGTCTATGGGTATAACTCATTGGTACAAGAAATAAACCAGGAAGCAGAATAATAAGTATACGTTAGTAATACACAGCAACAAAATTACCGGTGATTCAGTCACTATATTTGTACAAATTTGGAAAAAGACTTCAATAATTTTTATTTCAAACGACTGTTCACTAATTTGCTGAGAATGACAACTTCAAATCGAAAGATTTCTGCAAACATTTTGAAGTCAGTCTGATTGACCTTGCTAATCCAGCTTTTTATTTGTTCCACAAACCCCAACAAAACATCTTTGAACAGCTGATTGTTTGTTGGAGTAGGCTATTGGCAATTTGACAATCGACATGAATTGACACAGAGGGATATTTCATTTTAGGCGGCCATACTGTTGATGTGATTCCAGAAGTTTCAGCAATTATGAAGGGAAACTGCCTCCTGATTTCCCTATAGTTTAAAAAACTTGCCAATTACATTTCCAATCCTTTTTCAAATTTAGAGGTTTTGCGAACACCATGAAAACGCTTCGCGGATTCTCGGTTGGTTATAGTATCCACACTATACACGAATTTGCGTCACTTACAAAATCTGGAATCCATATATCGTAACTAATTGCGACATATATACGGGTCATATATAAATAATTTATATTCTGAACATGCAAAAGTTGGTTACGGAGTTTAGATTAGGTTAGGTTAGGTTATAGTAGCCCAATTGGTACCCACAACATTGTCTGAATTACCTGGAACCTGTTTCGTTAACTTTCCCGTTGAACACAAATGCATGGCCCGGTCCACTCGCAAATGACACGTTCAATCTGCTAGATATCTACACAAAATCCAGATGGTTAATTTACAAATAACAAGGCTTTGTATTGCGTCCGTGTAATATAGTACAATTGTCCGAAAGATCATGTTACAACTAGCCACGATAGTTTGCAAACTTATGTGTTACTCTACATCGGCTCGACTGTCAACTTAAATACTTCCGGTTTCAATAATATCTTCCAAACGTTGAGCTTAAATGTTGTAAATAGCATTGGGAATTCGATACGTTTTCATTACAGTTTCAATCTTACTTCATTCGCCAATACACCAACGGCCTCGTAATAAGATCGTAACAACGTTTTCACTTACCGGAGCCGAGAAGACTTTCATTGTAGTTAAATCCGACACCTGCTCATGAAACAAACATTTGTAAACGCCAGGACCAGTATTTGGTGATGAGCGAGGGTCATTACCTGCCTTGAAGCAATACCATGGTTTTCGGTGGGATACGTCATTTTTCTAGCCAAAACGAGGCAAATTATTCCACTCGTTAATACAATCATAGATACTATGAAGAGCAAAATCGTCAGTTTCTTGGATGACCATAATCCCAGACGCTTGATGTATCCTAAACAAAAAGATACTTCACATCAAACCCATGCAATACAATGACTCTACTCAACGATACAGATTGTTCTTCCTAATTGCTACAAATTTGGCAGATTAAGTTACAAATTGACCAAGGTTACGGACCTCCCATTGTCACGGCTAAATCTAACCAAAACTATACGCTTAGATTTATAAGTAGTATCATTTCAGTAAAAAAATTCTAGTAGCAGTATAGCAAAGAATTGATAAAAACAAAAATGTTACTTTGATTTCGAATAAAAGCTTCAATTGAACAGAGTATATTTATCAAATTTCATGTATATAAGCAATTTTCGTCTTATTAGCACATGGAAGGTAACTATTATTATTATCGTATCTTGGGTAAATACCTCGACGCCTATTATGCTGCATTTTCAAGCGATTTCGTGTTTGATTTTTACTGTGACAACAGCACAAACATGTAACCTCGTAGTAGCAATAGAAGTTGATAGCTTAACGCAAGAAAACGATGACAAAATCCATAATTCCTGTCCACATAACCTATTTCACGTGTCAAAGTGCTCTACACAACATCTGCACCCAGACTTTTTGGACTTACAGTCGCGTGAAATTTATTGTCTATTTTCATTAAAAGATATTAGTTTTCAGTCCGTTCACTATTTTCCAGAAAGGGGCCATGGGGTAACCGGTGACCACATAGAACGTCGGTATTCATGGTGTTTTCCGTCATATTGGTAGAAATGTATCGGTCCAAGAGAGGCTGAGGTATAGGGACGGAACATGAAAGGCTTTGAATCACTGATCTCCGACGACCATTTACTTTATGAATATTTTAATTTTAATCTTATACATAATATGCAGCTTTTACTTTTTTCTGACATTTGGCAACACACACACACACACATACAGATACTGAGTATGCGAGTATAAAATATATAGAAACCTGTAGAATTTGGTGCATCCAAACCAAACTTAGTATACTGCGAAGAGCTGCAGGATTCATCGTCCATATTCTCAGTGCTTGACATCTTTGCTAATCCGTTTATAGTGAACTATATGTCTTTATTGGCTATTTAGCTGAATAGGAAGAGATTTTAGCGACAATATACAGCACCATTCTACTTTTCCTCTAGTAGAAGTTAACGATTTGTTGTATAAAACACGGACTCCTCTGTCACCTTAGCAGGACATATGGTATGGTATGAAATGGAATAGGAATTTTCCATACTCAATCGTGCCATGCCATACTTCAAAATTTTCCATACCATCGCAATATTCTTCCATTCAATATTTGATACTTATTCCGTACTTTCGCAACTTGCCCAACCTCTCAAGCAATATTCTATTTTGATGCGTGGAAATGTTCCGGCGTTCATATTCCAAGTGTTTTTGTTGAAATTACCCATTTAAACAGCCCTGATGCACCAATGATATCACCAGTTTCTTCATATCATATGTCGTCAGCGATGCAGGGTGTCTAATCATGAAGGACGGGAGGTAAAATATAAACAGTATACACACGGGATCATTTTGAAATCACAACAGAATCTCATGACATGTAAATCTAGTGTATAGTAGGCTAACGCACTTCTTGTAGTAACACCGTCTACAAAATTACATAAAACAAAGGTATTGTCAAATCAGAAGAGTGGTTCCCAATCTTTTTTATTCATTCACCACAGCCTGAAATCTATATTTCCGCCCTTTAAAATTGCCCCTCCATTAAAATTTGGAAAGGCTTAGTTTTGCGAAGACTTGCTGCTATTGGCGAAAGTTAAGACCCCCAGAATTAAACAGCACGCAATACAAGTGAAGAGCAGTGAACTGGTAATCGTTCATGCAGTGTTGCGTCTCCGTAAAATGTATGTGTCAGACGACAGCAAAATAGGAATATGTTGATATTTTTTGAAAATGTAGCGAGGTAGCATCAATTTACATGTGTAAATGCCAAATAATGCATAGATTAACTTCCTGGTTTTGACGCAATAGCCTGGTATAACTCGAAAAGAAATAAATATGTCATTTGATCTGTAACGAGTCCGGCTATGCAATTCGCGAGTCCAGAATATTTCAATCCACCATTTTGCATAGAAATGAATAACAACCTCTATGAAAGATCGCGCATCGCTGTCCAGTCGAATCCTGCTTATATGAGGCACTAATAATACGAATTGCGGAATTGCAAATGAGCTGAGAAATATTAGAGATACGATCGGCATTTAATAAACTAGGTTAACAATGTAAAGAGTTATTTCAAGTGTGTCTATTCCGAGCCGGAAACGCCTAATTTCCCATCGGTTGGAAACCACTGCATTAGAATATATCTCAACATATCATTTTGCGACAGCGGCTCAAACGTCGAATTTCCCCGGCACTCTGTGGGTCAAACACTCACACACACATATTAGCTTCATTAGCCAACAGCCGGGTATCCGTTTCTTATCATAGATCACCATATCTCATGAAGTTACAATACGTCTTGTAGGACGGCATATCGTAACGTCGCTCCAAAACAACCTACATATTTTTGAATTACAATTATGGTTATGTCTAATAGATATTGCGTGATGATCATCCGACCAATGTGTAGAAAATTATTTCCAAGTTCGATAAATTGATTTAAATATTCATGTAACTGGTAGCTATATTCTTAGAGTCTACGATTTCAAAACTTCCTTGGTAGATTACGGAGTAGAAATTACGATAAGCGAAATTCAAGTTGTAACGCGACAGCAGTCGAATATAATACGTTTAAAGATTGAAATAATTATCAATAATATATATTTCATTCGTATGCACGTTGCGCAACTTTGTCTTCAAATAGATGTCGACCGGGATGGGTGAGTCATGAATCGCAATTTGAGATTTTGAACATAGACAGTGAACGATTTTCTGAGGCACGCAATCAATTTAACAAATCGAAAGTAGGATCATTGTCATGGTTTTGGCAAAACTGTCAAAGTATGGAAAAAGTATGGAAGTATGGAAAAACAATTCCATACCATACTTGGGAAACTTCCATACCATACCATACTTGCACATCTTCCATACTCCATACCGAAACTTAGTCCCATATATACCATACCATACTTCCATACCATACCATACCATGCCCTGCNCCNTGGTNNAGCGGATCGAAATGTATTTTCGTACCGCTAGTTANTATTNATGGTAGCGAACGAAATNNGCCAACTCAGTTAACTGGTAGTTGCCATCAGACACGTTATAGAAGCGAATTTTCGATACAGNTGGTTGCCTTCNTTTTACGGTCTTTTAAAGGCTTAAAATTTAAACCAGGAGTGAATATGTCAATNTCTGCAATAACGCCGATGCCGCATTGTTTTCTTCGGTATGTCAAGAATGCAGCTGCGAGTCGAATGNCTTGTACATGCTTGGACTCGTCGGATCATATGAGGGGGGGACAACGCCTAAATCGAATGATTTCCAACGTTACGATTTCGCCAAGAACGAATGGACCCAGGTGGATGACTTGTCTCGTTACAGTGAAAGGTGTTAGCTTTTATTGATTCCAGTGAATACGAAGCAGCGTGAATGGTTAAAATCCCTGTTTACAGATCGTACTTTGCGGTCGCCACTTTCAATGGCATAATCTGGATTTTGGGCGGCTGTGAGCTGGTAGGCGATAAGATGTTATTCCACAACGAAGTGCACTCGTTGGACCTCGACTCGAAGAAATGGACCACGGAATTGTGCATGAAGAACGAACGGGCGGAATTCTGTGCTGTTGTCGTGGGAGACAGTTTGTTCGCGATTGGCGGTNTCTATACGTACACTAAGAGGGACAAAAANGAGTCACGCCGTAAGTGATGTTATCGCTGTTNAAAGAAAATATATGATGTTAGTATTTGAGGTGCCGATGCAGTCAATAGCTTAGACTGAATTTGTTTTCAAATTTTCAAACCAGAGGAAATATTATGCTCGTTGCAGCTGNGATAACGTCTTTGTAGGATAAAAAAGNGTAGAACATNCAGGGCATTTTAGGGGCCCGGAATCATACTTTTCAAAATCTCAATNTATTAGGCTGGTAATCGCTCATTTACNATTTCAATATAACAGTTTTTTCTACAATNGTNTGAACACCTCCAGCTTTTTAAGGATATGNAACGCTGTACGCAACATCNCATGGCTTGAAATCATTGATTCCAGGATGCGTTGATTAACAAGAGTAAATCGAATTTNGCGACGCCTTTATGACAATGCTGTTTGCCAACCNGCATTCTCTCTCTGGTCATCGGCGATAAATGGACTCCCTTGCCTGGAAGTGACTTTCATAATTACAAATTCAACTTGCAAATATAGTTGTCTAAAATCCAGATTGTTTGAAGTTTACNAACTGATATCGTTTTACNACGGTCCCCGCCGCCGTAGTGTGACGTAATAACTTATCTTCTNCCGCATGGTATAGCNTNTGAAAGGTATATGCTAGTAAAGTNTTGTAGTAGTTTTATGGTGAACTTNAAGTTCTTCATTCNAAAAAANATGTATGTTACTTATATATATTGTCGAATACTTGAAATTCCGAAATGACATCGCGGGCCGCACAAAATGTTCTCCCGGGCTGCATGCGGCCTACGTGTTTGAGACNTCTGTCCGATCCTCTATATCAGTGGTCGGGAACCTATGGCTCGCGAGCCATATATGGCTCTTTTGGGTACAAGATATGGCTCTTTGACTTATTTTTAATTTTGTTCTTAGTGTTATCGATATTGCAGCAACGTGTTAGTAAATTTTCATAACATATTCATACCGAAATTTGCGGCCAACATACGGGCAATCCTCTTCGGCCAAGGTTTCCCCGCTGATTATGTTTTTGGTACACTTCTCGGAGCCCCATATCGGCCGAAACGTCATATGTCTTCGTGCATTGTGGCGTGGTAATTCCCGACGGCGAGACTGCTTCTGCATATGGCGCGAAGAAAAGGTCAACTCGAGGGAAAGTTGACGAGGATACCGGTTTTCTGAGCACGTACCACCTCCGGAAAATGACTTATTTGATAGTAATTTCACCAGCGATCACAGTTAAATGATTAAATTAACCGCTTATATGTCCTTTTTTACGGTTCAGAAAATATGGGGCGCGAAAATCTGTGTCGAGATTGGTAAGGGGGCGAGTCGAATAAGTTTGGGATCCACCGTTCTACCGTATGGTTAAGTNAAAGAAATGCATGGTCTGAAAACAACCTCGNTCGTTTCNAGACTCATTCCACGTCCATCTAATTGAAGTTTTTTCGAATTAATTGCTACAAAGAATTNATGTCTNCTTTACTACTACTATNTNTNNTCCNTAGCTTCTACCATTACTTACTTGTTTCCCGTCNATTACGCTCACTCNNCGTGACGTGGCAAATTGTAATATATGAAAAAGTTTCACAGTGCANAACCTACCAAGGCTCNTCTGTGAATGTGANCCTCTGAATTTCTGAGTTCCNCACACAGAACGCGAACGTGAACCTCACGNTCACATCATCCCTACTATAATTACAATTGAATCCATNCTGTCATTGTCATACTGTCATCCATACTCCTCTGTGAATTTCAGTGAGAAGAGGTATGGAGAAATTTCGAGCATTTCAATGGCGCCCGTGCGCAAATATGTNGAATTCAAGAGCTCGCTTTGCGAGCTGTGTTGTAGGAGAACGGATCTATGTGGCGGGTGGCTACGCATATCAAGGCGTTGGTTATCATGACACGGACAGAGTGGAGTATTACACNGTATCGCGGAATGAATGGACCTCTGTGACGGGCATGCTGAATACCCGTAAAGATTTTCGATTGGTACTCGTAAATGACAAGATATACGCCGTTGGCGGAGATGAAGCTGGTTCCGTGATATGGAACAAGTCGACAGTTACACGTNACGACTGGTCTACACCCGTAACATTTATACCAACTAAATTATCATCGTATGACGTCTTTGCTCTTAATGGAGATATATATGTAGTCGGTGCAGGAAATGGTAATGCAGTATTTCTNAAGCTTCGGCTTGCAGATTATACGTGGGAAAGCATGAATAAGCTGCCTTCAAGCCCGTGGGATAGCTACGCGATACAAGTTGCTCTGATCAAAAATCGACCGTGCGAAAATGCAAGTCGTTTAAGCGCTGCACGATAATTGGATTACAGCTGTCATACCGACTTGAACATAGTTGTTGATCTTTGTCTTCTAAACAGTCGCTATTCTCAATGTACGCGTTTTTGGAATAGGCATCGTAGTTGATACCCCTATTTCTGGGAACTATATTTCGAATATATGATCACGTGATTATGATGTGTGGTATTTAACTATTTATTCATTTTTTCGGCTCGTACTTACCTTACACTCACAAAATGCAATATCCAGGGTTAGAAATGATGCAGCTATGGCAGACGGTTCTTGGTACGGCATGACACGCCATGATAAAAACACTAGTCAATACATATTTTTATATCTTTAGACAGACAAAGTGGTTCTAAAGGGCACGGATTCCAAATATGGTCTTGAGTTTATCTTTCAAATTAGTTTTGGGGATATCCCATGGGGCTATTTTGACTAAAATCTCATATTTGGGCGTCATGCGCTAGATCAGTGCTCTTCAACCTTTTTGAGCTCTATTTGCACTTTTTTGGGAAAATTAATTTCGTTCGCACACATGAACCGAATATTATTACACAAAAAGAAGACGAGGGTACTTAACAATACTTTTTCAGATGTGCAACAATTTGGCTACTATTGCTTACGCCTTCTAGTGTTTCCTTAAAATATCAACACTTTCCCTCGTTTTGATTTCGACCATTTCACTGAAACCCCTCTCGGTCAAACAAGTTGTTTGCTTTTGTACAAGAACATCTACTAGTGCTTGTATGCCTGCCAGGTCTTGAGAACTGTTACCCTGGATTTTCTGCGAGTGAAGAATGCTTCCTGGCTGAAATCGTTTTTAAAGAGATGACACAAAGGTTCCGGAGGTTTCAATTCGTCAAAAGGGTCAAACATTCACATGTTCGTTTCGAGGCTACTGCGTGAAGACTTGGGAAATAAGCTTGAAACGTTCAAGGAGAGTAGGCACATTAGAGCTCAATTCCTTACGATACGTTTCTCCAACTTGTGTTCTGTTTTTCGATTTCCCATTTATGTCTCTCGAGTAAATGAGAAGAGCAAATATAGTAACGATACTGTGTGTGCGGCTCTTCAGCTCAATCTAACTTGACAGCTCATAACAGAAGGGTTAACCATTAGGGCTGCTTTTAAAACAAACGGTGTTTCAAAACACTTTGTTTAAAACATGTTTTGAACAGTGTTTTAAAAAAGGCCTTTATAACAAAACAAAATGGTGTTTTTTTAAGATGTAAAATTGTGCCATAATTGAGTAAATACTTTACAAAAACGTGTTGTATGAGCCTGCGGACAATTACCACCCGATATAGCCAACGTATATCGATATGCGATGGTTGGGACCCTCAAAATAGTCTGTTCAACAGCAATTGCACATTATTTCGTCCAAGGAGCTATTTTTACCCTATATTTTCAATTGACAATGTCAATCCACTACGACATCACAATTGAATATTCGTGACGTCATGAATTTTG
>ATSW01009580.1:0-14559 GCA_000444245.1 Botryllus schlosseri
CATCGAATACGTGTACAATAGACAGGCTTCGGGGTACGTCAGCCAACAAGGCCGTACGGCGGGGTTACGCCGGTCCGTCGAACGAAAGAAGAAGCACGCAGCGAATTGTAAACGCAACCTTCTTGGAGTCAGATATACAATTATACAACTACAAAAATTCGCTCTGCGTTAAAGCCACCAACAAACGAACCAACATAGGCTATTCTTCAGCAACCAATGTGAGGTCAAAAATGTTGTTGCCAGAAAATATGTTGGAAGAATATTTATTTTCGGCTGCACCACCGAGGAAAGGGAGACATTTATTGATTCTTCCCATCAAAAAGAAAATCACACTAGCAGGAAACTGAACTGTCCGGGACAGGGTGTGATCGATGTGACTCTGGCTAGAGTCAACTGGTCTGATTACCCCGTGCATCCAACTATTACAGATGTTATTTAGGAATGTGGTTGCGATAAATATCGTTGGTGATTAGTTTATCGAGTATCTACATCATTTTGCGTCTCCATGCTACTCAAGAGTGGTGTGAGCGCCTGACCGGAAAGCCTCGGACATAAGTTTTACGATCTAATCTTTGGTCTGTGTGACGACTCTGGCAAGGCCGGGGCTTGAACCCACGACCAATCGTGGGTTCAAGATGACGAGATGACCAAAACGTCATCTCGTCGATGTCGTAGTACAAATTTCGAGTCATTAGTAACTTTACATTACTCCCAAACACGCATCTTGCCATTTCGAAAGCACCACCTCTGTGGAAGTATAAAAAGTATTTTCACTCTCAAATAAATCTCAGCAGCCTCTTTGATAACTTTTCAGACCTTTCATATCTACTTCTACTTGTAAATGAGTAGGAATAATTATCACGATCATTTTTATCCTACTTGAGTAGTTACGTAGACTACTTTGACCCAATCTATAAGCTAATTCTGCACTTCAACAATCTTTTTTTGATGGTGAAATACTAATCTTTTATTCTTAATTGTGGCGGATGAAAAGTAGTTTGGGATGCACTTCAACAACAAGTAGGGCTGGGCACAATGATTCGAATACTCGAATCTGAATCGAGTATTAATCTGAATGATTCTAGTCGAGTAGTAAATCACGATTGTTTCGAGTACTGTAATTATGCTCTCATCATCACTGAAAGGTAATTTATCAACGAGAATTATAGTTTCGATACTATTTTCCACTGGTGGAAGCCTTGAAACTTTGAATAGCTGTATCGCAGCATACGAAACATAGTACAAAGCCACGGACGTTACTGGAAATAACACATTTTTGAAGTAATGATCACACCCACAACATTGTCACAAAGTACAATGAGATCGGTATGGTCGAAAGAATATTGAAGTATCTTTAATGTGACGGATAACAGACATTTTATAGTCTTTGTGGTGGCATAAAAGATACATATTTGAACTTCGACATAATACATTATGTTATGACGTCATTACGAGTAATACTCGACTCGACTCCAAGCACAATACGTGATTCAGAACAGTGTTGCCAATTGGCGCATTTGGGAGCCAAATTTCCGAAATTTGGCTCTTTCGAAGGACAGTTGGCTACGAAAAATTACGTTTGGCGCGTTGGCTCCAATTTGGCGCATTTTACTAAAAAATTATCTATCAATTGAAATTGATGTAAGTGGAATCGTTCTTCTTTAGTTCTCGTTCTAACCTTGGATATTGAGATTTGCAGTGCAGGCCTAAGTCATTGAGCGGCTTATTGCCGTCACAGTGCTCTCCATGGTTCTCTATTTCGTCACAAAGGCCCGAAGTCGAAGCCTGATCGCCGTTGGTTCATTTCAGAGCAGCCTCGTCTCGTGTACGTCGTAGTACAGTAGTAATTGACGGATTTATTTTGGCGATTCCTGCCACTGAATCAGGTTAGCGGTTAGGTCGACGAATAAGTTGTGTTAAAGATTATGCCAGGGGTTGACATTAGATTAAGAAGCATAGCCGAACCAAAGTATGTCTGTCCGTTTGTTATTGTTCATTGATTGATTATTTACAAGACCTGTGTCATCCTCGGACCGTTTTACACCTTATTACTCCGTTCTTATCTGCACAGTATCCATACATTAGATACCAATGCCGCCAAAACGAAAGTGGAAAGGTTCCTACGATGAACAAAGAAAATTTCGTGATGAATGGATCAAGCACTATCCTTGGATCACGAAATCCCATGATGGTACCGAAGTGCCGTTTTGTAAGCTATGTCGAAAACCACTTGCGAATCGACTGCACGCAATTACTCGTCATGGCACTTCTTCCGAGCATATTCAGCGTGTGAATGCGATCAAAAATACTTCTCCAATCAATTTCGCNGCCAACCAACCGGCTAATAANTCTCTGCCCGATGAGGTAAAGAAAGTTGAAATTGAAATCGCGGCAACAGTTTGTTGTCACTGTTCAATATCTGCAATAGATCACATGAGTGACATCATCAAAAGACATGGCTCAGGCAGTAAGTTGCACCAAATCAAACTTCACCGAACAAAATGTTCNAAGATAATAAAAAACGTGATNGCAAAAGNAATTCATGAAGAGTTTGTGGCAGACATCCAAGGCAAACGGTATTNATTGATATGCGATGAAAGTACAGATTTGTCATCTGAGAAACATATGTGCGTGTTGGTNATTNATTTCAATGACAGTCGCAATGACANTGANGTGGGNTATCTAGGATTGCTACCAGCTGNTCAAGCNACTGGAGAGGCACTNTTTAANACTTTGGAAGATGCTCTAAAAGCAGCCGGAATGGAGCTGGAACATTGTATAGGTTTTGGCAGTGATGGAGCGTCTAATATGGTGGGCAAGCACAATTCTGTGTTTTCCAGAATCATGGAGAAGTCCCCCCATTATGTGTGCAAAGGGGATTTGAAAAGCTACCATCTGCTCTTGCTTTCTTGCTAAAAGAAATTCCTTCTTGGTTCAACAAGATTGCATTAAGGAGAGAAAACTATAAGCAGCTATTCAGGAGTATGAATGAGGACTGATGAGTTGGATGGAATTCGTAGGCCTACCAGTCAGTTGCCTTACAAACGAATGTATGCGACTCGACGGCTCGTCAAAGGCACAGTGATCGGGAACATGTCACAAAACTGGGTTACATTGAAAGACTATTTAAAGTAGCTGAATTTATAGGGACACAGGACTGTAAGTACAAGGCAGCCAGTATCAGCAAAATCTTGCATGACGACATCGTTTACTTGTATTCTGTTATGGTGTACCCTGTCGTGAAAGAATTTGAAAAAGTGAATGCATTTTTTCAGGCATCCAAAGCCTGTCCTGATAAAATAGTGCAAGAACTTGATATGCATTATAGAGCGCTGAGAGCAAGGCTGTATGATTCGCGCGGAAAACGCCAAAGCACTGTCGTTAGTAGATTTTGGGTCGAAACTGAGATCAGAAATGGTTCGCTGCCAGCGGAATTTAGCCTTTTCAGATGGTCTCAAACCAATGCTTGAAAGATGCCACAGCTTTTTATTAGAATTAGTGCATCAGGTGGAGGAAAGGTTACCTTCATCAAGGCAGATTTTCGGTGGCATAAGCGGACTAAGCCCTATCTGGCTGCTCTCACAGATTGGTCATGCCTCGCATGAACAGCTGCCTTTCCAGCATTTGCTACGTGATAATCATGACATTGAATCCCAATACCGATGAATACAGCTGCATCGGTGGGATGAAGAAAGCATTTTTTCCAATGGAATTCCTCAGGAACCAGCAAAGTTTAATTTCTATAGTTACTGGTTGACTTTGCACCGGAAGCCCTTGTTTGAGAACATCATTTTCCATCCGAGTCTTGTGTGGCAGCCTGCTCTATACTGCCCCTTACGTCAGATGTAGTATTATCGCATCGTGCTTTCACTTCCTCTTTGGCTTCTCTGGCCGCTTCGGCGGACAGACGTATAACAAAGTCTCTGTAGCAGTTGTTGAATCGTGTGTGATCAACTACAGACGGAGGTCTGTTACAATGGCGAGCACGCTAAAAACGTAACTTCATTAATTTGGCTGCAAGTCTGAAGATTACTGGACAGTAACGGTATGCTGAAGGTTGGCGGAAATTCGATTACGCCACTGTCTATTTGAACCGATTGAAGAAGCAGTTTTGCATCGATATGAGAAGTGTTAAGACTTGACTGGTTGCTACACTTCGTATTAACTGTTTCACTGGCGGAACTGATGATGTGAGCGTGCGTGGAGGGGATGGAGCTTGTGACTCTCCTGGTCCGATGTTATGAAGAGGGGATGGAGCATGTGACTCTCCCTGTGATGTGGCGCGGCGTTGTTTGGGTTTTAGTTTAGGGAATTGTTCATTGATGTTAGTTTAGGGTTCGTGTTCTGCTAATGTGATGCGGTTTTGCGGATGTTTGCGGTTTTGTTGGAGATTTTGAACTTGTCGGTTTTGATGTTGCTGTTTTTTTTATTGTAGTTTGTGAGAGTGCTTTTATAGGCACTTCTCGAGTTTGGTGGGGAATAATGTGACAGCCGTGCTCTATACTGCCCCTTACGTCAGTTGTAGTATTATCGCATCGTGCTTTCACTTCCTCTTTGGCTTCTGGCCGCTTCGGCGGACAGACGTATGATAAAGTTTCTGCAGCAGTTGTTGAATCATGTGTGNTCAACTACAGACGGAGGTCTGTTACACTTGTACCAGTCCCGAATTGTCTTCTNATTGAGTTCAGGCAGCTGTATCCTCGATTTGGTCATNACTGCGCGATTGTTGAGCACGCACCTCCTGATGTTTTTGTACNCGCTNCCAACACATGACCAGCGATTACCTTTAGAACCNTNNGATTTCATACTGGGATACACATCGCAGAGCCGTGATATGGTCTCCTCGACGTATATGTTGCAGTCAGGTCGTTGGGCAGGTCCAGAGCTGCTACCGACGAAGCACTTTTGTGTAGCAACCACGCCAGGCGTCATGCTTTTCCGCGACTTGGCCGATCTAAATCGACCGCCCGAATTTTTTTTCCTATACATCGGTCTGAATGTGATTGCTTGTTTGTCGTAGGGGAGAAGGTCGTTGCACAATGTTATGATATGAGCTGCCTCCGCTTCACTCAAACAGCCAGTACAATCGCTGTGAGTTAGCAGGCAGTCGCCCAACGCTGAAACCTTTTCATATCCGGGAACGTTATTCGGTCCCACTGAACCTTGAACAGTCGACTCTGGTTTATATATCATATCGTCAGGTTCAGTATTGCTGACCACCCGATCCGACGATTCATTAGCAGATTTATGCTCAGATTCTACAAAATTCATATCGGTAGCCAAAATCGATGTGTCGCAAATGGTCATGTCCTCACTCAGGTCCACGCATTCATCTTCCAGGTTTTCATCATGCTTGGACAGCATCTCCCGCGCATCTTCATCATCTGAATCCGGCAACGGAAGCAACGGCGTTACTGTTTGGCGGTATAAATACTCGACACCGATTAGTTCGCCGGTGTATTTTCCCATCTCGGCAGGAGCAGGACATAGTTCTGTGCCGAGAGTTTTCATCCCGAGAGAGTAAACGGCCTTTGACAAAAGGCTGCTATAACTCTGTAGCCGATTCGTGGAGTCGGCGGCGAGCGCATTGGCAGCCCGGTCCTTGTTCCACCGGTAGAGTCCTTCCAAAAGGTACGCCTGAAAATGAGCAGCACTAGCACACTGTCCAGGAATAAATCTGTTCAGGTGCAAGTGGAAAGACTACAGAGAAGTGGATCCTCTAGCGCAGCGGTAGACTGGCAATGTGACTCCCACTTTCACGGGGGTGCCAGTCTGGGTATACAACGACGCATTTTCTGGATCTTTAATGCAGCCCAGATGTTTTTGTTCGTTCTCCCAAATATCCCAAATTCTGCGGGAATCCCTCGAGCTGGCGAAGATCTTCAGTAAATTGTAAACGAGCGACCTTGAGTCGCCGGATCACGGGTGGTGCGACGACAATGGAGAGAAATCTCTCTTGGGAAGTCATCGAATCAAATGGGCTTGAAATGTGCTCAGCCAACATCTCGGCTCGTTTTGCCTCTCTCAAAAGACTCCAATCCTCATCCGACAGCACGAAGAAGCATTGAGATAGTCGAGCCATAAATTCGGCGTAGAGCTGGTGAGATTCGGTTGTGCATCCATGGGCAAAGGGTCTCAACATCCACTACTTGACGAACTTTTTTATATATGCCAGCAATTGTCAGATCCTTTTGACAAGCTGGTTTTATGCAAGTAAATTTGCACTTCCAAAGCTTCCGAGGCATCCACAAAAATAGTGCCTGCGCAAAGTAGCGTGACGGTCGAGGCACACCTGTACAAATCAATGATGCCTGAGGTGGGTGACACCAAAGCTTGACAACCCTCGAAAAGTTCATTTCCGCTTTCGCGGTTTTCACATTTGTCTTGAAAATTGCTTTGGATATCCAAGCATGGTCGGAGATCGGTAACGACTCTCGCCATCCCTTGGGTAGAACACATATAGTAGCGGAGCAGCAGCACAACGCGCGACTCTTCTCACTAGGAGTGCCACTACTAGTCTGAGCCTCTTTAACCGCGTCCGCCACCGGTCAGATTGCTGCGTCATCGTCGGATGGCATGTCCTCGGGGGCCATTACAGATGAGGAGCTAGCAGTTTTTGAAGACTGAGTAGTTACATTTTTCAAAGAGTTCGACGAACAAGCTTTATCAGGAGCTGTCATTGATGACACGACAGCAAAGCAGTCGATAGAAGACTTTACGGTTGGCTTCTTTCTCGCAGGAATCCTGGGCTCATGATCTTTCCGTTTCTTCAATTCAATGGCTTCTTTCATCTCGGGGAACAATAAAGCGTACTGCTTGAGAGATAACTTATTCAAGCCCAAATCACTCGCATTTTTCTTCAAACACGTTTCCAGTTGGAAATCTCATACCAGGTGAGCTGAGTAGCCCAGGGCATTCTCAACTGTCCACCTGAAAGATTTTCCCTTGAACATTCCGAACTGCATGCTGTACCGGCTGTACCGACCCATTAACTGATACATATCTGATACATTGCCCCCTGCATCAGCGACAGCTTTCATGGCATTTTTTCACCTCCCGAGGTGGGAGGCGCATACCAGTTGATTGCGTCCTTTGAACAAGGAACGTCTTATAGCCTCCTTGGAATCAGAGAGGCGTAATTCTCCATTCGGTATTCTTGTAAATCTGGGTAACATCTTGACAGCTTATACCCCGCAAGTACATCCATGCATGTCATTTGATCACGGACTGTGACTGCGGCAGTGAGCACACGTATCCATGCAAGCTATTCTGCGGCTGTGAGCACACGTATCCATGCAAGCTATTCTAAGAGCTCAGAGCACGACATTGAGCATACATTACATACAGTTTGCAGCCCGAATTTGCAGACGTCTGCTGAGTTTAAAACCATTTCTGAGCAACACACGGAGAAATAATATCAAAAAGTGTTGCATTATTGCCCGCCGCAAAAAATACAGACCCAGAACTGGACTTTCAATATGCAGCCAGTGTTATAAGCCCAGGACTGCAGACACGCACAAGCAGTATTATGGTAATCTGTACTGTGTGGCCACGTCTACCTGATAAGCAACATACGGACACTGCACAGCCTTGCCCGTCGCACGAAATACAAACCCAGAACCAGGATGTCCGTAATAAATGCGGAAAGGCAATGACGGCTGACAGCCATAAATAATTTTATGGCAATTTGTTCTCACCAACGCCGGCATATACAAAACAGAACAAGTGCTAGACATTGACAGTTATTACAACTTGGCTACCGAATATCTGGAATGCATCGGCTTTAGAACATAAGTCGCTGCCTGGGATAGTGCGATCCTATCTGTAAATATCAGTAACGAACACGGGCAGGTTCTAATGTCTGTTTTAACATGTGCTGAAGCCGACGGTCTTGTAGAGATGGCAGTGGCTATCTCAATGATAGCTTCGTACTATCGGCGTACTATCGGATGAAGATTGGAGTCTTCTGAGAAAGGCAAAACGAGCCGAGATGTTGGCAGAGTACAGGCTTCCTTCTTGTGGAAATGTAAGGTGTAATTCTCCACTCAGTCGCCTAGTACATGTGGACGTCGAAAATAATAGGCAAAGGAATCCAAGCAGCTACNGTAGTCTAAATCTACAAAACATACCTGTAAATCTAAATATATNCCGNTGTTNATTTTCATTTGGTCGAACAAACAACGAAACTGGTCTTTTACCATTGCTGTGATGTTTGGCAAGACGGATGGCGTCACGTTTGTCTAATGAACATTCATTATTAACACACCTACGACTACTTCAACAGTGCAATGCAGCCTAAATATGAGCCTAAACGTAGTTGTCCACTTCCCGTAACTTGTCATAGACACATCAATCTAATAATGCTTAACATGCTGTGCTGTCTGTCTTCAACTATACTCTACCATTTTTCTACTGCAATACTATTCTTACTGCCTTGCATTACCTAACAATGTCACCAGACAAGACACAGAACTCTCGGCGTAAAATTGCGAACACAAAACTCAGAATCAGACACCGGCGAGAGTGAGATACAGGCAAGAGTGAGATACAGTCCGGCAGAGTAATCGGAGAGTTCACGCTTCTGATTGGTTGTCTCTAGTGAGCGGAAAGATACATCGCCGGACGAGTAATCGGAGAGTTCTCGCTTCTGATTGGTTGTCGTGAGTGTCAGAAAGATACACTTCAGGACGAGTTATCGGAGAACGTGTGGCTTCTGATTGGCCACTGAAATCAGACAACAGCAGAGAAGATCGGCAGGTCGGATGACCAGGGGATACCTGCGGATGTTCTCTGTTGGGTTGCTGATTTTGCTTGACTGCACTCGCGACCATGGACTTCAAAACGACTAGGTTTTCCTTCCGATATCGGCCAACCAGACTAGAACCACTAGAGAATTTTCAAACTATTATTTCCCAAATTGGATTAGAGTAGGAACTACAGCTACACGGATTTTCCAGATTAGGCTCGATTTAGAATTATAACTACATAGTTTTTCATAATTAGATTAGAATTACATCTACAATTTATCGGAATTAGATTAGAATTATACTTATAGCTGCTCATATACAGCCAATTCTCCTGTATCATTAATGTCNGGAAGCCAGAAATTAGACTAGATTGGAAACTAGAACATGGAAACATTTCACAAGCAGTTTCTGCCCACATGATACTTGCCTACCCTACTNTATNAAGCATTTCAACCTGGTTTTAGATCAACCACTTCTGGGATCACACAAAATACGNCGCTATACCCTATCACAAATTTNAATTTCAACCTAGTGCGTTTTTGCATCAACCATTTCTGGGATCACGCAGAGGCTGCCTATGATTCTTTCCTTNCCTGCTAGATNAAGCATTCCTATCTAGTGCGCTTTCTGATCAACCNTNTCTGGGATCACGCAGTTGCNGCCTATGATTCTTTCCTTCCCTGCTAGATAAAGCATTCCAAACTATTGGGCTTTCGGATCAACCATTTCTGGGATCACGCAGTTGCTGCCTACCCGACCCCTTCCTTCCCTAAAGCGTAGTGCACATTTGCGTAATTCGTACGCGCGTACTGGACGCGTAAAGTATTTTTGTAGTTTCTTTCCTTTCTCTGCTCTTCTCTCGTTTGCTCGTCGCGTAAAGAGCCTCTTTTCTCTCGTTTTGCAAATATGGTCCAGAAAAATGCCCGGCATTTTCACACCTTGGCTAGGTAACGTGTCTAACCGTTTTGAAAAGCTTATTAAAACGGCTGTTCACCGTTGTTATTTCAGCGTTAACACGCGTGTGGTGTACACGACGAAAGCCTTGTTGCCCAACTCTCGAAAATATGAACTTCCTGCCTTAAATGCAAGCAATGTTGTCTACCAATACAAGTGCCACTGTGATAAGATTGTTTGAACGTATTAAGCAGCATATCCCTTAACTGATTCGGTCAAAAACATGCGCAAATGATCGCACGGAGCTCGCATGTCAGTGTAAATTGGCTGCCAAAACAGACTGCTATGACGATTACCAAGCATATGCTTCGTCAATTGGTCAGCATCTGAGTGAAAACCTCGCAAGTGCACAGCACTATAATGACAACATCTTCACTGTTATTGCGCGTGGCAGATCTTTGTTTCATTTAAAAGTGTTGGAGTCTACTATTATTCAGTTGAACCAATGATATATATACAATGATGTATATAATGATATATATACAATGATGTATATATATCATTGGTTGAACAAACCTATTTTATGCAGACGAAAAGATTTCCTGATAACTTAAATTTTTCTCATTAGTGCGTGTAACTGTTTATTTACAAATTGCGTTGCTACTTTAGTACCGTATGTCCGTATACTGCAAAGTTTGTTACTGTTGCCATTGGTGGTACAATGCGAATTTCATGGTCTGTGATTTTGATTGTTGCGTTGCTGACGCTCGGCAGCGACAACGTGCGGCACAGCGCTAAATTGATTCTCACTTTTCCTTCAGCAATGACGTAAGCTCTCGTTTTGGCCAACTTAGTGAGAGAGTGAAAATCGTACGCGCGTACGATTTACGCAAATGTGCACCACGCTTTATAGATGAAGCACTGCAACCTAGCTTTAGATCAACCATTTCTGGGATCACACGATATACCGCGCTGCACTGTCTCGTACCAAAACACTGAACTTTCGTTTTGAGAAACAGCAGCTGAAGTTTTGAGAAACACAAGGTTTTGAATGATTTTTATATTAAAACATGAAAAAATAAAAACAGAATTAATTAATTGTAATAGATTTAACGTCGCCCTCGACGTAATTGAGGGTGATCTGAAAGAGAAATGTGAGATAAGTTGAGGCTTAATATCTTCGAACGAGGTATTATAAACGTACCGATTCAGATTTCAACTCCAGGGTAATCGATTTTTGTTTATTTCTTGGGAATGGCACCGTCACCATCACCCCCGTTCTACGACGATGGCGGNGACGGNCGTNTGGGGCGTCTGATGTTTNANCACTGTTCAAGATGAATGAATTAGAATTCGAGAAATTTTTGACTCAACACATTGATCAACATACCTTGGAGCTGGGTCGACTTTTTTTCCCTTCATTTTGTTCCTGTGCTGGGTCGACCGCTCTCCCTTCTTTTTGTTCCTGTGGTAGGGGTGGGAGGTCCCAGATGATCNGAGTCCTGAACAATATGGATAATTGTTTGTATAATATTATTNATATTAGNATCACATTCATTGGGATACCTTTAAGCCGATGTGTTTTCTGGTTCGGCTTGCTGCTTTTATACTTGCGCCTTTTCTACTTGTTCCTCTTCAAATATAAATGATAACTTTTCCATAATTAGGTTACATATGTTATCTGTAAAGATACGAAAAACGGTTAGTACAGAATTACGATAATGAAAATTCTACGGCATGCGAAGAAAGTGGCGACAAGGATAGCTAAAGGCGTATAAAACAGTAAAGAAAGAATTAGTAGGTTAGCCGGTGTCTTCTGCGGGTTTGAAGTATGTGTTGGCTAGACTTGCTCATCCTTGCGCATGGAGAGGTTCTTTCTGGCGACAAAGGGTCGGCTTTACAGTTTCACGATGGTCGATTCCAGAACCTCTAAATGAATAAGAGAACAGACACGAGCAAGTATGGAATATAGCGACAGTTACTATGTCTGTACAAGAGCTCATATCTATCATTTATATTATATATTCACACTTTACCTCTAAAGGTACTGGTCACTGAATGCAGCCTTATGATAGAAGGATGGCAGATGTAACAAAATTGTTATCCATATTCTCAACGACAACATCGGAAGACAGTAACGGATTGTCATTTTCTTTCTCAACGGAAGGGTGAAGGTCATTCAACAATGAATCACCTTGAGCCTCATTATTGAACATATGGCAGAGGTGCCATCATCGTAACGAAACGAGTCTAATGAATTATCAAGATAAATGCCCAATCTGTGCTAATAGAGAATATACCTATAAAATCGCATAATCGAAAAATATGTTATATAGATAGAACAATCTCTTAGTTGTTTCAAACATACAGAGCTTCCCCATAATTTATATTATCATGACNTCACGACTCTGNAGACACTACTATAANCCCTAGTAATGACCAGAGGTGNTCAGTAATGAAGTACTTCTATTTAAAGTAGTTTTGCTNANTTGCGCTACTTCTTCAAGTTTTCAAACTACTTCTGCTTGAGNAGCAACAACGAATACGTTGACCACCTCAGGTCATGACCATGGAGCGAACTCACCGGCTTCAGGNATCCTCCCATCCAGTTTGCGGTACGTCGATCCGACCATTGATAGTGTAGCACGTCCGAATCTTTGAATTAGAAAAAATATCAAATAAAACAGTTGAGGATTACTGCACAACAATAACTTACAGAGAGGTATGAAGATGAAAGGATCGTCCTTTTTCTTCGCGTATGCGCCATATCCTTACTCCTTCAGTGTTTTCAGCCAAACTGCATGAGTCACGGTAGCGGTTGACCATGCAGAGACGAGAGGATCATTCCTTTTTCTTCGCGCGCGGGCCATAACCTTTCGCATTCAGTGCTTCCAGCCAAACCGCATGACTGACGGTGGCGGTGGCCAGGCAGAGCGAATTGCCATAATAATGCTTGTGGGTGTCAGCAGACTTTGGCTTTTTGCATTTACTGCAGATCGATGGTCCCGCTCTCGGTTTATACTTTCTGCGACATGCCGAGCCAGTCGCTTCTTCCTCCGCAGCCCGTCTCCTCCTGTAGGATTGCGTGCTGGCAGGCAGTGGCGATTTTGTAGGGTTGTTGGCGGAGCGAAATGTGGCAGTAGCAGTTGTATTGCGCAGGAAAATGTAAATATACTCCTGCTGGAATGTAGCAGTCGGCAGCGTTGCAGGCTTCTCCATGGGCGGTGGTACGGTTTCGACGGTTACTGGTTGACTTTGCACCGGCAGCCCTTGTTTGAGAACATCATTTTCCATCCGAGTCTGCTGTTTCTTGTACCAGTCCAGGATTGCCTTCTGATTGAGCTCAGGCAGCTGTATCCTCGATTTGGTCATGACTGCGCGATTGTTGAGCACGCACCTCCTGATGTTTTTGTACGCGCTTCCAACACATGACCAGCGATTACCTTTAGCACCGTAGGATTTCATACTGGGATATACATCGCTGAGCCGTGATATGGTCTGGTCGACGTATCTGTTGCAGTCTGGTCGTTGGGCAGGTCCAGAGCTGCTACCGACGAAGCACTTTTGTGCAGCAACCACGCCAGGCGTCATGCTTTTCTGCGACTTGGCCGATTTAACTCTTTGAATCCCAGACCATTGTCTCTGAACACGCCGATATCCCGGAAAATCGCATTTTATTGCGCATATTCTAAGAGTAATATACTCGCGAGTTTTCGATCATGTGACTAGTGTGATGCATCACTAGTTAGAGCTAATCAATACGATCCACGCTGTATCATTTTGGATTCATTTGGAAAACTAGATGCAGTCGTATGGTGATGTGTTGTGTAGATGGAATTGCGGTGAGTGAATATTCACTGGAAAAGTTGCGGTAAGTGCGTACTTTTGGCTAATTTATTTATATGGTTATAAAATTAATATGTTGAAATGAAGTTTTTGGTACTGCTTGTAATCATGTAAATGTTATAGAAAAAATAACGGCAGCTGTCTATCAAGTCTTGTTTGCTTCGTAACTCAAAACTAACATAGGTCTAGGTAGTGCATCAGAGAAAGCGTATCTTCATTGTAGTTGCGAGTTGGTTTACAAGAGCGTCAGGGTTAGTGCTGTTATCTGACAGTAACCGGGAAGGCTTGGCCGGCGGAATATTGTATACTGCATGGCCTTTATTTTCATGAAGTGTTCAGCTGTTACTCATTAGATATCTATCAAACAGAACATGATGCTCATAGATGCTATTTGTCAGCAACTTTGGGCACTGTATGATATACTTACTATGCTATTTTGTTTTCGCTATTTTGTTTTCTCAATTGCATATTTACTCATCTCTCTCATTCACCTTTCATATTCATTTATATGTACTGATTGTCTTGAATTCCTCAACAGGCTCTACCAATTCACTGGGTTGAACTGGATGATGTACCGGTCGGTAAGTAACGACGTGCATATCTTTGCGATGACATGAAATATTTGACTTACCTTCAACATTCGGGAAACTTATAGGCTAATTTGGTTATTGGCTCAGCGCAATATCAACGATACTAATTTTACATGTATTGACTAGGGTGGAGTGAGAATGACTTTTTTTCAAATCCAAAAAAGGCCTTCCTCAATCCTGACAAATGACCTAAAACTTCCGGAAAAAGTGACTTCAGGGTATTACCCCAATTTTCCAGCCGGCAACCCCCCAATTTCTGTGCGTGGGGGTAAAATGGCCCATCTCGGCAACCGCTGGTCGTAAAGTCATGATATATAGCTCAAAATCTGCGGAAACATCATGTTTCTATCTGTCTTAAAAGGAAAGTTTTCTCTATAGTGAACACAAAGCGATTTATAGCCAAAAAACAGTAAAATCGCCATTTTTTTAAATTTTGACGTTGTACAGTGCAGTGATTTACTTACTCTCTTAATAACTGAGAC
>ATSW01009581.1:0-15046 GCA_000444245.1 Botryllus schlosseri
GATATGAAATGAGCTTAAAATGCAATTATCAGCAGGGTTTCAATATATAAGCTATCTGGTCGGCCCATATAACATCTTCTGAGCAGATAAGATTTTGTGTGCAATCATCTCACATATGGTGTGCTGCACCAGTTTGCGATGACTAATATTCTTTACTTACGCCCAGAAAAGTAGGAGCACTGACGTAATTGCAACCATAACTAGGTATTTGTCGGATTTATATTTAGTTCTAAAAGTGCACAATCATTCGCTGTTTCGCCACTGTCATGCTTGCAATTCTCTATGGCTAAACTATACAAGCAAACTGTATTTTTAATTGTCATGCCAGCATAGTCTGTGCTTACCTTTTCAACTCTTTGTGCGGCATCATTGACGACTTTGACAGCACTTTAAGAGTGAATTCATTTTGCTGTAAGAGTCTAATAAGTACCCCAGCATAAACGGGTTATTCAGCCAATCCTTGGGGCATTCTAGACTTCAATTATATACCACGACTGGATCCTAATAAGATNAGACAAAGTACTGTCATTAAGCTTTATATTTGTATTTAATNATGATNCATCCTTTCTGAAACAAGAAATTCGATCACCACTTGCATATAAGCNCCTTTGCAATATTTCTCCGCAGNTTCTTTGCTTTCCCTCGGNCAAAACAGACACGTAGGCCGAGGCCGTTTCTCTTACAGTAAGCCAGTCGTGCTTCAAGTTTGTGTGAAGCAGCTGTTGTTTGTTCATCATCATGGATTTAGTAACTCAACATGTTCTGAACTAATCGTAAATCATTATCTGCCAACCAACCTACAATGCGCTTACAGAATCACCGTCGTTAGCAAACTCTTTTAACAACTAATCAGCAAGCCACCACCGTCGTGATCATTGAAGCATAGCCGATTAGCCAATCGAGAGTCGCGATTTCGTGATTACTAGTCTTGTGGCCGTTCTATGGCCGCTGGCACGCCCGCTCGTCGGTCGCTACTTTCAAACGCTTTGCGACAAATCTTAACGACTTTTCTGAGAGCGTATTCCAGGCTCATTGCTGTTTTTTATCACTAATCTATAGAATAAGACATTGATACCCAACATTTTTGAGATTTTCCAAATTTTGGACAACCCTAATATTCATATTGAAATGAAGCCCGAATAATATCGGCTGACACTCGTCAGGGGTAATCGTCAGCAACTAGCAGAGAATAAGAAAGAACATCGTATATCAACAATCGTATCACAAAATATGACATCACCAGCATGAAAGTTCGATGACGGTTACCCCTGACGAGTGTCAGCCGAAAATATTCGGATTTCATTTCAATATGAATATACTATTCATAATATACTCATTCATTTTAAACGTGTTCATTCAGACAAGTAAAATACAGTTTCTGTGCCCATTTCTCAATATCAGTATATACGAAAACTGGAATAAGTCATATAGAATGTATCGAGTCCAATCACTTGGTCACAAGTCAATACACACGGTGACCAGAGTCAACGAAAAACCACGACTCTAGTACTCAAGTCAAGTGCATTTATTATGGCTTACCTACGACTTTCTTGGATCTTTGTAGGAGCAATGTCTTCCAAAGACTTGATTCTAATGTCAGTGTCGCCGGCAACAGACCTCGTTACTCTGGGTTGCGTCAAATCTCGATTTCGACCATGTCTGTTTTTCTTATGGTCCATCCTATCTACACGTTTCGCAAAGGGAGTACCGCATAATTCACAAACGTGCTTTCCGAGCTCTTTGTGCGTCACAAAATGATCCCGCAATTCCGATCTCAGCAGGAAAACATCTCCGCACTCTATGCAAGCGCGAACTCTTTTTGCCGCATGCGTTTTCATGTGATTCCTCAAGTATTTGTTGTTAAACAGAGTCTCGCCACAAATGTCACAAGCGGATTCGTGTAGTTCTCTGTTATGAAGGAGAAAGGGAACTCGACACTGGTACGTAATTTTACAAATCTTACAAGTAACGTCTTTCCGATGTCGCACAAACCTGAGCCTCTTCCAAAACACCTCCCCGCATTCAGAACAACTAAACTCCATCTCGGATTCGTTCCGTTTTACACCCTTACTAGCACACCTACTTCTTTTAGCCGTAGATGTCGACTTAGCGTCAGGGACTTTGTGCACAATACTATGCTCGCGTAGACTTCGTTCTGACGTGAAGCTTCTGCCACAGAAACGGCACACGTAACGTTTACATGCCGTGTGTACCCACCGATGAGACGTAAGCAGAGTATTGTTTTTGAAAGTTCTTCCGCACCAGTCGCACTCAAACGGCAAATCATCGAAGCTATCATTCTCGCTTACAGACATCTCAGATGTACTCTGATCTAGTCCATTTGCGTCTGTACTGTAACCTTCCCCATGAATTTGAGAGCAATTTAACACATTTTCAATCGGAGTCATAGTTTCACGAACAGACGAGTTGATGTCATCATTCGAAGATACTTTTGCATTTGTAAAATCTTCGAGAGATTGTGAACACGCATCAGCGGAGCTGGGCTGTGGATTGAGATCTTTTTGTGGCTGTGTGTTCGAGTTATTTGCAGAAACAACTGGTTCATTCAAGTGTATTTTCGAAGTACTTTCTCGATCATGTGAACAATTCGCATTCTTTTGCATGTTTGAGATATCTGCAGAAACAAACAGATCGTTCAAATGAAGCGGATACTGGAAACTAGATTCCGCAATCTCTACAGGTTGAATTTTATCACAACCCGCTTTCTTACGAATAACCCATGGATTCTGCGCTTCCGTGTTATGTTGATTTGCGGACGTTTTAACCCGATTTTTAGATGTATGTGAAGATACTGGAGTTCGATATGATCTGAAGACATTAGTTAAGAATTCTGAATCACTGTTTTTGCTTTTCAAAAAATTCCTGCTCTTTGAAGTAAAATTCATTGCTTCTGGATGATCATTACTAACGTTAGCGTCTGGTGTCACAGGACACGGATGCCCGACTACACTCGATTTGATAGCAGTCCTCATTCTTTTAAAAAAATTTTCTCTCGTATATCCTGACAGTTCAGATCCTCCAGCGTGGTGTCGATTTGGAACCGATGGCGTAACACTTTGGCCACGATTTGATGAAGTATTTGTTTCTAAGCAGACGGTATCAGACTCAGCGGAAGTAATCTCACATTTTGAGTTATCTTGAGAATTTTGCACTTCTTCTGCACTTTGAACATCACTAACAGGCTCTGGTACAACCACAGTGTCACGATCATTTTCAACTACAAAGCTATGGTGACATGCGTCTGTTTGGTCGGATTTTACCGAGTTCGAGTGTGTAGTGTCGTCTGAAGATTTTTTAATACTCACAACATTTGAATCGGATAAGGAGATGTTAGCAGACGATTTTTCTCTGCTAGCATTGGGTGATACACAGTCCACAACCTCAGAAAAAGCAGGCTTTTTAGCTATTTTTGTATCCTCGTTAAAATTTAGATCGCCATCCTGCAAATCACCTGACACCAACCCTTTTTCCGAAACCTCCGCGGCCAGAGATTCAAATAGTCCGACTTTTTTTACTGATTCTTCGCGGCTTGCATTGTCTTTTGACTTCTTCTTCTTCAAACAATCGTTCGGCTTTGCGTTTGAATCAGACTTTTTGCGTTTCTTTTTCATTTGCTTCAATTTTGAAGAACAGTTTTCAGTTGGAACAACGGCATTTGAAACAGCAGATGGGATGTCAGGTGATTGTTTTGTTGAATGTACAGATTTTTCTCTGATTTTTTGTTGTTTAAAGTGTCCCGCTTTTGACGATTTGGGGCATTGTAAAGACACTTGGGAGACTGACTTTCTCTTATTCTTGGGTTTTGACGCGACAGGTCTGCTTCCAGCTGAGACGGCGTGATTTTCAACATCCCTAATCTCTTCTTCTCCAAGATGGATGAAAGAATGTGCATTATAGTCATCCGCGTTCGGAAATACCTTCGAACACACATCACAGACGACCACTTTACGAGGTCTGCCTCTGCGATAATTTCTGTTGGTAGATTTCAAGACTTTTCTTAGAGTACTGGAAACTTTTTGAGTAGGGTGTGTAATATCTTCGTCAAGACTTGTGTCGCTGTCACGCCTCGGTCTCGCATATTTCTTAGTACGAACGATCTTTCCAGAGCGTAACATTCTCAAACTTTCAACTGATCCAATAGTGATACAAGCACTAATTATATGATAGCATCTACAAAAAGTGAAGTCGGTGTTAGGTTAACTAATGATCAGACCAGGGTTGTAATGACTCGAGTCACAGATTTTTGGTGACTCGAGCCATTGCACATTTAAATGCACATGGCTCGGCCCAAGTCATATGACTCGAGACGGCCAAGACCGACATTTCATTGTAATTTTGAAGCATAGTAAAGTTACCACACTATTCCGTCTATTAGGACTGGTACTTGAAAATGCGACCACAAACTTATGAATTTGAAGAATTTGATATCACCAAGGAAGGATGGTTGTAAAAAGTGGGTTTTACAAGACATCAAATCGAAAATGAACAGTCAACATCACGACTCTGACTTGACACCGTGGTGAACAGAAAATAACTCGACCAGAGGCTCAAGTCAAAACTATAAAATTCAAATTTACTTGTGACCTGTTTTTTTTTACAACTTTGCGTGGGTAATAATATAGACTTGCATTGTTATGCTAATTTTTACAATTTTAGCAATTTCCGACCTCAATTTGGATGTACTGATAGACGAAATACCAATAATGTGGAACTTTACTATTCTCGAAGTTACAATGAAAAGCCTGTCCGAGTTTCGAGTCAATATACACGAGTCGAGTCATTTTCAGTATTTTTGGAATTGACTCGAGTCAGCAAAAAATTTCGAGTCGAGTCATGACTCGAGACATTACAACATTTTATATATTACTGTATAGATTATCAACATTTGGCTCCAACCACACAACTAGTCTCAGGTCCTCTATATATTTGTCCAAGTCTTGCAGGACCAGCACTGTATCATACCACTTACCACCCATTTAACCTTAATTAAAATACCGATCTCATATGAACCAAGTGTATAATCATAACTGCGGAATACGAAACTAAAATTCTTGATATGTAGCTGCACATGACTACAGGGTTGGTTCGATTATGTTCGAAATAAGGTTAGTTTTGTTTGAAATAACGGTCAGTCTCATGTTTGAAATAAGGTCAGTCGCTATAATCACTACAAGGTCAGTTGCAGTATGGGTATCAACATATCCAAAGCACGATGTCCCAGTGGTAACGCAGTCCAAACACACCGCAGACATCCCGTCCAAATACGTCCCAGAAACGATTTCCAAGTGGCAATGCATTCCAAACACCATGTCGGAATGGCAACACAGGCCGAACACACCTCAGGCACATGATGTCCGAACAATTTCCAAGATTGTGACTATTCAAGACTTAGTTTTGCCACATAACTGAAAATGGTCAAGCTTGATATTGTCAAGTATAAATAGTATAAAATCACAACCTCTCAAGTAGTACAAAGAAGTAAGACCAATTCATGTACTCTGAAAAGTAGAAGTACCTCGTTACTGAACATGTGATCGCTAGGGCTAGGCATAAATATTCGAATCTGAAATTCAGGGACATCTAGATGTAAATAGTTCTAGCTATCCCTGCTGGAATTATACGCTTGTTGCCGCAAAGAGTTACGGTAACATATCATCGAGAATTATAGTTTATATACTTTCATCCACTGTGAGAGGCTGTACACTTCAATTGGATGTATCGCGACCATACAAAACATGAAATATCTGTGAAACTTTGATCATCCCACAGCTTGTCAGAAAGTGTCATGGTCGATAAAACAACTGGCATTATATTGTTTGCTATGAACCGCTGGTCTATAAGATATTGTAACACTATGCTTCCATGCCTACAGCCTCCTCCGAACGGACACCGTTAACGGCGGCTAAACACTGCCAACACACACACAAAAAAAGCTCACTTCAAAGAATATTTCCGTGACATCGTCCGTACACAAACATCTCTGCAATAGCAATGAAACAGTATGTAAATGTAAAAGCAATTTCAGAAATATGCAGGCAAATTCAAATTCAAGTGGGCAAGTTAAACACGGCGCAATCAAACAGTGATCCACATCAATCCACAACCGAGCCACAAATATTGCTGATCGCGAAGTGAATTCGGACACTCAACAACCTCAATGCTTGAGAACAGGTCAAATGTAATAAAACTTCCGTTAATTTGGATATGGTTCGCAACTCCTATTGTCAGGTCATGACAAAATAATCAGAGCTTCCTTTATTCAACAAAAGATGCAATGGCGTTACGAGTGATTACGGTGAAACAATGACAATCCAAGAACGAACAATCAACAATGAACTCATAACGAAAGCTTTATAGTTGCTTATAAAGAAAATTGTGTCATCTTTTAGAACAGAATCGTACAAAAAGCTCGGCCGATCAAGCGAAATTGTTCACAAGTAAAAAAGCTTCATTGACAGTTTGGCAGCTAGCAGCGTTGGCGCGCATATCAAAATGTACTTGACAAGATTGGCAAAAAAAGGAATTCAAAGAGCAGGCTATTTGCAAGATTGGCCGGAAAATGAAATCATAAAGTACCGTAATTCTCCATGTATAATGCGCAAAATTTTACCGATTTTTCGCACTAAAATAGGGGGTGCGTATTATACATGGGTACAGCAAAAATCCCTGATCAAAAACTTGAGATCACACCTTTTTTCGTGTTTGTTTAAATCGCGCATCACCTCTAGCCATTAAGCCCCCCGTAATTCGTATTATAGAGTGTGACGCGCTGCCAAATAGAGAAGCGTGTTGCCAATTAACGAAAAGCGTGTTTCTGATCAACGAGAGTCGTCTGCAAAGCACGCGATCTCTTGCTAAGTTGGTTTTGCAGTTTGTACGCGAGCGAAATCGGGTCGTTCATTCCTACAAGTGTGCGCGGCAACCCTTGTTGATTCATCGCAGCAATCCTTGTTGATTCATCGCGTCAACGACAGGCCGTAACAATCGCATACACTAGAGGCCATGTGCGCAAGATACAATCGCTTGCGTAATCAGTCGCATCTCCAACAGGACTGGTGCGCCCGACATAACCGTTGGTCTGAGCAATCGCATCTGTAATTGTAATAGGCCTCGTGCGCAAGATGTCGTATGTCGCTAGCTTGAACTATCGCGTCGCCGACCTCACATGCTTTGGCTACTATCTATTCTCGTTTAGAGACAATGCCGTTAATTTTATTATGATTAGCGATGATTATGTCAGATTGTTCGACAGTGACATCACAAAACAGAACAACATCGAATACTAAACCGCAACTATTCATGTACTCATGTACTGCGAATGCAGGGTGCCTACTATACATGGGTACAGGCTTTTTCCCAGAATATACACATCATTTTATGGGTGCTTATTATACATGGGGGCGCACTATATTCGGAAAATTACGGTAGGCTACTTTTCAAAATCGGCAGAATCAAGATTGGCAGAAAAATAAAATCAAAGCGTACTTTTTTTAAAGACTGGCAGAAAAATGACGCAAAACTGATTCACGGATGAGGTTTAAAGAAAAAGCGGCTTCCGTATGTGTCACTCGGAAATTGAATAAAATTCCTATTTAGGAAGAACTCAGTTCGTGTCATATCAAGATCTTTCTCATAGACATGACCAGAACAAATGGTTGTACGTCAAGCTTGGTTCGTTTTGCGCTATACAGTGCTCCTGCAGCATTTTCAGTATAACCGAAAATTAGGTAAGATTAGAGCATAGAAACATTACACAAATTAGATCAGGATAAGATTACTTGCATTTCACTCTACTTAGTCTAATGGACAACTAGAATTATCTAGTCCATGTTACCAAAAACCAGTTGTTGCCAATGCGAGGTTCGCATATGTCTCATCAGACTATCCTTCCGAGTATACTCTTTTCCGCATATCCTACACTCATGCTTCTTACTGACTTGGTTTGAGTCAGCATTACTGACTCGTTTCGAGTTGGCCTTACAGACTCGTTTCGNGTCNGCCTTACAGACTCGTTTCGCGTCAGCATCACCGACTCGTTTTGAGTCAGCCTTACTGACTCGTTTCGCGTCAGCATTACTGACTCGTTTTGAGTCAGCCTTACAGACTCGTCTCGCGTCAGCATTACCGACTCGTTTTGAGTCAGCCTTGCTGACTCGTTTCGAGTCAGCAGGGTCTCTGCTGTCCCAGTCGCTACCCTGCTCCGGATTCCACTCCTCCTTGTCAGAGGATTCAGAAGATCCGTGGACATCCTCTTGGTGAGTGTACAGCTCGTCTGCGTTTTTGCATTTGATTCCGCNCGTTTCGCAAACATGTCTCGCGTTACTAGGACGTTCCTCTCTTTGCTTTACCTTAATATNAGGAGGATCCGGCTTTTTCAAGATACTATTCGAATTCTTTTCCGAGCCACAATCCGACNGCGAATCCAACCTTTGAAAAGAGANACATTTTATCGCTTAGTCAACGGGTAGAGTAACTAATCAAGTATGTGAAATATATATAATGTATAATAATATTATTGATTCTGGAGAGTACAAAATTTCAATGCAAAAGTGAAGATAAATTCATAATAGTCATATATAAAGACTAAAAGAGCCTCTTGGAGGTACAGAACTTCAATAGGGAGAGGAGGCCAAGACNAGACACGGGGCAAGATGAGACATGCAATTTTTTCCATAGAACGATTTTCTGACGGACAGATTCCTTCANCTATGTTGTTCCCATAATGTCATTCTATAGTCCTACCATATTAACAAGGCAAACAGATTTGAGGTTGGGCAGAAAATTGCCAAAAACTATACTTTCATAGTCTATGTCAGTTATGTGAATTTGTGTTTGTAAGGGCATACCTATCATAGTACACTTCATATTAGAAAACAACACTGGAGCAGGTAGAGCGCAATATTAGCAGTGTAATCNTGCACTTATCTCTGAAAAGTAACAGACAGAAANTTTTTTATTGACGTTTATACAATATTTGAGGTGTTGGGGTAAGATGAGACAAAGTCATGGGGGTAAGTTGAGACATGGGTATCGGAGGGCATCTCCATTAAAAGCCCCCTCATATTCAAAATTTACTGTTCAAGGCACACATAATAGATCAGTTATCTAGTAGTGGACCGGATGTGACATTACAAGACGAAATAATAACGAAACTCTTATTGTTGCTGGATTCGTGGATAATTGGTTTTCGACGTCATTTAAATTCGTATATGATGAACAAATTCTTTTTAAAAGTGAATTATTTCATGATTATAATATTTTATTCACGATGTTGCTGGTTGATTCATCATTTGGGACGAATTCGTGGTGTAATGAGCAAGAATTGCTTGGTGACTCATCTTACTCTCACCTAGGGGTAAGTTGACACATTTGAGAAAGGATTTTTGAGGGCCGAAAAATCCGTAAGCATGTTGTTCAATATAACTCAAGACATGATCATAAATAGTGCAAATCACAGGCTTTCCATTGGTACCATGATTAATCCTCAGAAGGCATTACTNTTTGAGTGGCGTTGAAATATCAGAAAAGTGTCTCATCTCATTCCGGATTGTAACTAAGTCACAAGTCAATTTGACTTTGACTCGCCACCGAGTCAAGTCAGGGAGGAACTAGTTTNGTTCGAGTCATAGTNTTTACTGATCAATATCGAGTTCAAGTCATGTTCAACTCACTTCAGTGGAACTCAGGGGTGACGTTGAAGGCCAAAGATNTATAATATACCCATTATCTTCACTTTAAACATGTTTATCCAAACAGGTAAAATACAGTTTTGGNCCTATTTTCAAATATCGGTCCTGATATACGAGAACTTGAATAAGTCATACAGAATGTGTCGAGTCATATCAAATTGGTCGAGTCACGCGTAATGACTCGAGTCAATGAAAAACCGCGACTTGAGTCCGACTCAAGTCGAGTGATTACAAACCAGCTCTGATTATNGCTTACCCATGACTTTCCGGGATCTTTGTAGGAGCAATGTCTTGCAAAGAATTTATTCCAATGTCAGTGTCGCTGGCNATAGATCTCGTTACTCTTGGTTGCGTCAAATGTCGATTTAGAAGATGTCTGTTTCTCCTATGGTCCCTGTAATCCGCTCGTGTCACAAAGGGAAAACCGCATAATTCACAAACGTGCTTTCCGAGGCCTTCGTGCGCCGCAAAATGATCCAGCAATCCCGATCTCAGCGGGAAAACATCTCCACATTCTATGCAAACGTTAACTTTCTCTGCCGCGTGCGTTTTTATGTGATTCGTCAAGAATTNGTCGTTAAATATAGNCTCGCCACAGACGTAACAAGCGGTTTCATGTAGTTCTCTGTTATGAAGGAGGTAGGAAGCTTGACAGTGGTACGTTATTTCACAAATTCTGCAAGTTCNGACCGTCCGATGTAGCAAAAGCTTGATNTTCTTCGAAAATTTCTCCCCGCATTCAGAACAGCTAAACTCCCTAACAGACCTCGAACGTTTACGAATCGATTTCACAGTTTTGTTCCGTATTACAACCTTAGCAGCATGTCTACTACTTTTAGACGTAGATGTCGCCTTAGCGTCCGAGTCTTTGTGTACAATACTATGCTTACGNAGACTTTGTTTCGACGTGAAACTCCTGCCACAGAAACGACACACGTAACGCTTACACGCCGTGTGTACCGACCAATGAGACGTAAGTAGAGTGTTGTTTTTGAAAGTTCTCCCGCACCAATCACACTCGAACGGCAAATCATCAAAGCTATCATTCTCGCTTGTACACATCTCAGAAGTACTCTGCTCTAATCTACTTGCATCAGTACTGTAAACTTCACCATGAATTTGAGAGCAGCTTGACACATTCTCGATCGCAGTCATAGTTTTACGAACAGACAAGTTGATGTCATCATTCGAAGATACTTTTGCACTTGTAAAATCTTTGAGAGATTGTGAACACGCNTCAGCGGAGCTTAGTTGTCGATTGAGATCTTTTTGCGGCTGTGTGTTTGAGTTATTTGCAGAAACAACTGGTTCATTCAAGTGTATTTCCGAACTACATTCTCGATCATGTTGACAATTCGTATTCTTTTGCACGTTTGAGATATTTGCAGAAACAACCTGTTCGTTCGAATGGAGCGGATACCGGTAATTAGTTTCCGCAATCTCTACGGGTTGAATTTTATCACGACCCGCTTTCTCACGAATAACCCACTGATTCGGTGCTTCCGTGTTCTGTTTATTTGCGGACGTTACAACCCGATTTTCAGATGTACGTGAAGATACCGGGGTTTGACATGATGTAAAGACGTTAGTCATGAATTTGGAATCACTGTTTTTGCTCTTCAAAAAATTTCTACTCTTTGAAGTAAAATTCATTGTTTCTGGACGATCATTTGACACGGTGCTTGCTTCAACTACAGTATCAGACTCAGCNGNAGTAATCTCGCAGTTCGAGTGNTCATCGTGAGAATTANGCNCTTCTTCTGAACTTTGAACATCACAAATAGGCTCTGATACAATCACAGCCTCACAATCATTTTCAACTNCAAAGCTATGTCGACCTGCGTCTGTTTGGTTGGATTTTACCAAGTGCGTAGCGTGAACTGAAGATTCTCTAATACTCAAAACATTTGAATCAGATAACGAGATGTTCACAGACGATTTTTCTCTGTCAGCATTGGGTGATACACAGTCNAGAACTGTAGAAAAAGTAGGCTTTTTAGCTAGTTTNGTCTTGTCTAAATTTCCATCGCTATCCTGCAAATCACCTGACACCAACTCTTTTTCTGAAATCTCCCCAGCCAGAGATTCAAATAATCCGANTTCTTTGACCCATTTTTCGCGACTTGCATTGTCTTTGGACTTCTTTTTCTTTAAATATTCGTNCGGCTTTGCGTTGGAATCAGACTTTTTGCGTTTCTTTTTCGGTTGCTTCAATTTNGAAGGAAAATTTNCCGTCTCTACGACAGTATGAGAAACNGAAGANGAGNTATCAGATGATTGTTCTGTTGAAAGAACAGGTTTTTNACTGGCTTCTTGTTGTTTCAAGTAGCCCGATTTTGATGGTTTGGGACATTGTATGGTTNGTTCAGAGACGGGCTTCGCGTTTGAATGATCAGACTTTTTGCGTTTCTTTTTCATTCGCTTCAATTTTGAGGAACAGTTTTCAGTCGGAACAACGGTATTTGATACAGCAGATGCGATGTCAGCTGATTGTTCTGTTGAATGTACAGATTTTTCTCTGAGTTTCTGTTGCTTAAAGTGCCCCGCTTTTGATGATTTGGGGCATTCTAAAGACACTCGGGAGACTGATTTTTTTTCATTCCTGGGTTTCGATGTGATAGTGGGCATGCTCCCAACTGAGACGGCGTGATTTTCAACATTTTCAACCTCTTCTTCTCCAAGATGTATGAAAGAATGTGCATTATAGTCGTCTGCGTTCGGAAATACCTTCGAACACACATCACAGATGACCACTTTACGAGGTCTGCCTCTACCTCTGCGGTAATTTCTGTTCGTAGACTTCAAGACTTTTCTTGGAGTACGGGAAACTTTTGGAGTAGGGAGTATAATATCTTCGTCAAGACTCGCGTTGCTGTCACGCCTCGGTCTCACATATTTCTTGGTACGAACGACCTTTCCAGAGCGTAACATTCTCAAACTTTGAACTGATCCAATAGTGATGCAAGCACCAATTTATGTGATTAGAAACTGCAAAAAGTGAAGTCATCGTTGGGTTAACTAATGATCCCACCAGGTTGTAACGACTTGAGTCATGACTCCCACGATTTTTTGGTGACTCGACTAGTACTCGGGTCATTGAACAAGACTTGAACCCAGTCAACTGCAGCAAGCTTAAGCCTCGTTTCGCACCAACAGTTCTCCTGTAGCATTTTCAGGTTTCAGGTTCAGTCAATCTTACTTTTAGATTCAACTAGAGTCAAGTCGGCTTATTTTAAATTCATTCAAGTCCGAGTTCAAGTCATTGTGTTCGCCGTTCATTTTCAAGTCGTATGTTCAACCCGTTTTTTACAACTTTGCGTGCTGGGTACGAATACCTTGAATTCCTATGCTAATTTTTATGATTCTTATCAATTTCCGACCTTAATTTAGATGTAGGCTACAAGTACTGATAGACAAAATACCAAAAATTCTGAGGTTAAGAAGTCATTGAAATATTCGGGGCAATGACCGCAGTAGAACTGATACATAAACTTGGCGATTTCTAGTTTCCGCATATTCTTATTATACATATTCCGC
Organism: Botryllus schlosseri; assembly: GCA_000444245.1. Classification (NCBI taxonomy): domain Eukaryota; kingdom Metazoa; phylum Chordata; class Ascidiacea; order Stolidobranchia; family Styelidae; genus Botryllus; species Botryllus schlosseri. Next base: position 13,248 of record ATSW01009581.1, read on the forward strand.
ATACTTATTATGCAGATGCATAGTGATACCCCAGACTGGAATCGGTGGTTGTTTTCGACAACATGTTGTGCGTGAAAAACGAATTTCTCGCGTGATTGGAGAATTTCATCCGCGTGACGGAAATATTTTTCACTCTGATTCGATACTGAATTACTTATTAAACAACAGAAGGTGCTAAAATAGACCTTGTATATGCCGGATTAGGGTTAAGCCGTACATTCGCTGTTGCGCAAATGCCACGCTTACTTGCGTTCATTGTAAAGCGCATTCGCCTTATTATGGATTTGGACTCTGGTATCGCTTTGTGACGTCAGCATAATTCATTATTCGGCGTGATCACATATAAATGGTCGCGTGACGTTGTGCGTGCCGTTGCCACCGATTCCACTCTGGGTGATACCTGGGTGATACAGCTGATACTTGAGTCAGTGATACAGCTGTATATCCACAGGGCCATCCGAATCTCAAGTCAATATTACACACAAATCCAGTTGGGTCAGTTTCAGAATTTTTGAAATTGACTCGAGTCATTACAACTCCGGATTATTTTTAAATTTGAGCATAGAAACATCATTGCCGGCTATCCGACAGTCGTCGAGCATGTCCGCATTCAAGTCAAAATACACGCAATTTCTACTAAATGAATACTATAGTCAGCCATCAGGATTACCGGACCACGACCTAACATCGACCTCACCTTCAGCCACATGCCACATCATTTTGTCGCTTGCGTCTTATATTCTCTGCATTACTTTTCATTCAGTTGACATGCTTCTTCTTTACTTCTCCTAGGCCAAGGTGGGTGTCGGTTCTTAGACTACTCCAAGTTGTTTCGACACCTTCCTATTCCTATCTTTTCATTCTATCGCAGGTGGTGTGTTGAAATGATGAAAATATTAATAAAACTGACTGACTCTATATATTAGTCACTTACCATCCATTCAACCTTCATTAAAATACCGATCTCATCCGAACCAAGCGTATAATCTTGACTTAAAAAATAAATAACTGATATAACTGTATCATAGGACTAACTCTGATATGGAGTAACGCACGAGGCACGATGGAAAACGAAATAAACAAAAGCCGAAACCCGCGGCAGCTTCTGACATTCTGCGAAATATGTTTGGTGCACTTGACTGCAATACAATGAATGATAGGAAGATGCCGAAACGACTAGTAGTCTTAAGATCAGACACCCACCTGGGCCTAGGCGATGTAAAGGGGAGGCATGCACACTGAATGAAAGTAAAAGAAGATAATATAAAGTGACAAGCAATAAAATCAGGTGGCAAGTGACGGGAGGCGAGATCGATATGTCAGTCTCGGTATTTATTACCATACGTCCTCCTTTAGGAGGATTTGTCCTCTTTTTCAGGTTTTTGAAAATGTTCTCCGAGGACGCCTCAATGTCCTCCTTTTTGGGAATTCGTCCTCCCTTACAGCATTTAGAGCTGAGATAGTGGATAGATTCGAGTGAACGCTAAATAGTAAGGTCGTGGTTCGAACGGAAGTGACGACCTTTTTTTAGTGAACCAACGTAAAGTGTGAAAGAGAAACTGTATTTTTGGAGTCGAGCCGGAATGTTGACCTTTTTTTAGTTAATCCATCACAAAGTTGGGGAAAAATTTACCATTTTTTCCGGATTCTACTCAAGTATTCTAAGTTTAAAATTTTTGAAAAAGTGTCCTCCTTTGCGGGTGCCTTTATTTTGTGCTAGGAAACTTATGAAAATTATGAAACTTATGAAAACTTATGAAACTTATGAAACTTATGAAAACTTATGAAAACTTATGAAA
>ATSW01009584.1:0-11447 GCA_000444245.1 Botryllus schlosseri
TAATTGTAATTGTAATGTAATTGAAACATTCATGAAAGTAATTGTAATTGAACTGAAATAATGTAATTGATCCAACTCTGGTACCAACACATACTGAAGTTTAGGTTAACATGGGACTCCGAACGGTGGGCCAAAAATTCGGCCGCGAGAAAACCGCTTCAGTCGTGAATGATCGAAAATTTTCGCTATTGGCGCGATTAAGCTACGTGAACTCTCTGCTTACGCTGAGTAAAATCGATGTGCTCACGAGTACAGGTGAAAACATCCACCCAACTGTAGGGTCTGGGGGCGACGCCTCCGGAAGTTTGGCTTATCGACCTGTGGGGGCACCAATACCAATGTTTTCGGGGGTGGGCTGACGAAGTGTTTTTTCGGCCCGGATTTGCCGATGGCCGGTACAGCTGCTGTAATGTGTTTTCTTGCGGCAAGCATTGCATTCGTAGTTGCCAGAGTAGCCTAGCCTGCGTCTGGTGGCAGTGGACAATGAGCAAGGTAGCTTGACAACAGAGTTGGATCAATTGTAATTTGTAATTGAGCTGAATGTAATTAATTACATTTTTTCGTGTAATTTTAATTTTAATTGTAATTGAAGCATTTCTATTTTGTGTAATTGTAATTGTAATTGTAATTTGATCAAAATTTTGCTCAATTACAATCTCAATTACATTTTCATGGAAACCTGACAATCACAACATAAAATAATCACTTAATCAATCATTTATTCGTCGCACCAGTGAAAATCCGGTACGAACCAGGATAACGACGAGGGGCCTTAAGGCCTTAGTAAACAGTCACCACATGTAATAATTCGCCTATTTACATTGGTGTTCTATGCGTGCTGCGTTATAACTAGATAATTCAGTCACGCTAAACTGTTTCCCATACTTCAGTAGCAACAGAAAACTTTGTGAATTACAATATAGGCTAAACCAGTGGTTCTCAAACTGGGGGCGTGCCCCCTTGGGCGGCGTGAAACCACCTGAACGGGGCGCGTCGCTCCAGTGAACTGAACAATTTTCCGCGCTTGGCCCGATTCACCTCCGTTTTATGGTTATTGCTCGGTGTATAGTCTGAATTTCGTATTGGAGAATTCTCTCATCAACAGTCATAACCTTCCATACCATCAAACTATATGTAAGGATTGCTAACTTTCTGGTTTCATTGTGTGCTATGACGATAAGGGGGGCACACGAAATATTCACTGTCGTAAAGGGGGGCGTATCTAAAAAAGTTAGAGAACCCGTGGGCTAAACTAAATCTTAATATTTCAAAAATGGATGAACAACAAATAAACTCTTCTGAAACCTGTGCTGAACCATTTCCTACACCACGGTCAAAGTTTTTTAATCTCTGACCAGTACCGAGGCTTGTTGCAACAACAGCAAAAAAAAATTCAAGTTTCCAACCAAGGCTTCATCAAACTTGATCACGCATTTGTAGAAAGGTTATCCCAATCTTACCTCCAATCTTGGCCAAACTGGGGCCAGAAACTTTTCGCTCATCAAATGCAATCCAACAGTTTCCGAGCAAGTGAAAATGTAAATGCGAACCAAAATATTGTAATTCTTAGTTATCAGGAGGTTCTTTCCTTTTGCATTTATTTTAATTTTACGCACCTTATTGGTATCATCCTTATCGCTGACGCCTTACCAATTACATTTCATTATCCTGACTCAGCTCTGAGTATCCTAATCGTTTGATTCATTTCATTGACTGTCCTGTAGCCTATTCGCTGTTAGTCGCTCAAACTTTTGGTTCTAAACAGTCGCTTGAAACATTTTTCTGTGCTTGTAGTTTTCAGTACTCATGATTAGGAATAGTTCGAATACGTTCGAGTTTTATTCTAATTGAAGGGTATTCTACATATCAGGAATGAAACATAAATAGCTTGAGATTGTTGCTAATTACGTCGCCACGGTTGTCAAAGAACACCTCTTTACTGAATCAATTACCTGTTTAAAAGTAATTGTAATTGTAATTATAATTGTAATTAATTACATGTTCAACAGTAATTGTAATTGTAATTGTAATTTGATATTTTTAGCATTGAGTAATTGTAATTGTAATGTAATTGAAACATGCAAGGAAGTAATTGTAATTGTAATTGTAATTGAATTAAAATATTGTAATTGATCCAACTCTACTTGACAAGGTGCTTGGTTTGACTCCGATACGTTTCTTCTCTCAATATTGTCAAAGAGAAGAATATTATTAGAGTTGGCGTGGTCGGTTAAATCCACGGCCTTCGGCGCGAAAGACTGTAAATGACTCTCGGCGGAAGCACGTTTATCTGAACAGGGCAATTTTACCTCGACTCGGCAGACTCACTACCATAAAAGCACATAGATGCAATCATGAATATAATTAAATACGATCAAAACCCTCTAAATGTCACTCTCTAGCACCATATAATGCAAAAAACGGTTGCATACTTTACATTTTGGCTTCGTTTCAATTTTGAAAGTTCACCGGTCCGCTAGACATTTTTTTTTAATTTTACCGGTCCGCGAGGTGAAAAAGGTTGAGAACCACTGGCCTAGAGAGTTGATGGAAAATTCGGCATATATATACCAAAGGTTTCAATCCTTTTCGGCAGAGGTCTTCTCACTGACGATATTTCTAGCAGCACATTTCGCGGAGTCGCATGTTGGCCGAAACTTCATCGCCATCCGATCTGCTTAAGCGGTGTTTTGAAAAAGTGGAAGTGGACAGTGCTCCAAGTCGGCAGATGCGCAATCATAATAAAGACTATCGTCCTGGTATAAATGACCATTGTAGTAGAAAAATACCATGAATGCCACTAACAACAACAGACGAGAAAGCGCTAATATTATCAGCTTTTCGTCTATTACATCGAACATAAGGGGGTTATGAGGAGCTTAAGTTGCGGCAATTGATTGCTGATTGTAACAACTGATCGGACATGATTGCTGCATTTCCTGATCAACGTTCGCAAAGACTTTGGAGGGGAAAATGAATTCAATGTCACGCATCATTGTCGGATTTCACGCTCCAATCAATATCATGGTGACGAAAATCTGGCTCACGAATTGTCAACACGGCAATGTGGCTTGTGGCACGAATGATGTAAAGCAGTTTAATTTAGAGGAGGAGAATGTGAAATTACCCTTCTAATCTTCAGAATATAAAGTGTTGGGAATATTTTGAAAATTGAATACGAAAGCGTAACATTCAAACATGTTCGCGACCCACCGGTTGAGAAGCACTGATTTAAGTAATAGTAGCTAATAATTACGTTATATTATTCATGTACCGTAAATAAACGGTTTCGCATTGGTGTTTTCGCCTCTGTGAATAAATACCTATTTTTTATCCATTTTCCAATTGTTCTGAACATGGTACGCACTATTTTGCCTTCCTGGGATGTGATGTGAAAACTCGACACTGTGCCGGCCGATGCTTATTATTCGGCCAACGAACATGTCCGACATTTGCTGTGTTGAGGGATTTTACATCAAAGTATTTCGTACTTGAAGTCTCAACTTTTGTTAGAAATGTCATGGGGATTCTCCATTGGGGAATTCAAGTATTTTTGTATTTGCTCAGAATTGCTACGCAGGCAGGATCAAATCGTCTAGCGTGGCAGATGAGGCCCGCGGGTCGTATGTTTGACACCCAGTGTAGGCTATATACATCAATTGAAATATCAAAGGTGGTCAAAGTCGTCATCATTGCGGCTTAAGTCGAAGTAGAGGTAACATGATACATTTCTACTCTACATCATACGACCGACCAAAAAGATCATCGCTTTATCAAACATGGCGGACCTGACGTGTGGAACAGTATCCCGCCGACAGTAGATGAGCATGTCCATGTCCACATTCGAGTCGAAATACAAGTAATTTCTACTAAAGGAATACTAGTCCGTCCTCAAGATTACCGGACCACGGCCCGACCTATCGATCTCGCCTTCCGTGACATGCCACCCTATTTTCTTTTACTTTCATTCAGTGTGCTTGCCTCCTCGTTACATCACGTAGGCCAAGATGGGCGGCTGATTCCAAAGACTACACTTCAAGTCGTTTCGACACCTTCCTATCTTTTCATTGTATCGCAATGTTTGTGGTGGGTTGAACTGATAAAAATTGCGAATAAACCGAACCGAATTGATCAACGACAATTATAGATTTGAGAGTATTTTTCACTGTGGAAGCCTTGAAACCTCAATTGCTGACATCATCGAAGTATACTAAACATGCATATCCGCACGTTAGTGGATATGATATGTCTGTGAAGTTGCGATCAACCCACAACATTGTTCGAAATAGCAATGAAGTAGGAATGGTAAAAAAATAACACGTGATGTAAGACTGATAATTATTATCTTCTTCGTGCAAAAACAGTATATAGACTATATTCATATTGTGTCATACTCAAATATTTGACTCGACTCAAACCTGATACTCGATTCAGAATCGAATAACTCGGGAATCGCTCGATTTTTGCTCAGGCCTAGTTATCGGTATCGGCTCAAAAATTCGATATCTTTTGATATGTAGTTGTGATGTCTATTACAGGATGAATCCGGTCGCCACGTACACCTCGACTTCATTCCCGTTACGTTTCTTCTTCCGGCCGATTACAATCTCTTTGTCGAAGAGTTTCGAAAGAATCCTTCCAGCACTTGGATCATGAAACCCTGCGGGAAGGTTGCTCCATGTTCGGTGTTTTGACGTTCAAAATTTTGCAACACCTCACCTAGACTTGTGCAAATGTTCAAACTACCGATCCACTTGGTTTCTGAGTAGATCTAATTCGAGTTCTGATTGCACATTTCGAAAAGTGAGTAGTTATAGTTATGATTGTGGATTTCAAAAGTGAGTAGTTTCAGTTCTAGTTGCGTGTTTTCAAAACTTTGCAGTTCTAGTTCTAGTTGCTCATTTTGCGAAGTGTGTAGTTCTAGTTATAGTTGCTCATTTACAAAATGTTAGTTGCTGAACAAATAGAAAACATGTGTCGTCGTTTGGCATGAATCGTGATGCAGGTTCTCTGATGTGTGATATTTTGTCCGCCATTGCTAGCTCAGAGTCGTCATTACTAATGCTGTCAAATCCAAGGATGGGTTTTGTTGACCGTAACGCCTCCCATTTCATACTCAAAACCCATTCCTATTGAAATGCCGATTTATTATCCATTATTTCTTTGCTAATTTGGAATTGAGTTACTGGTATTAGTTGCTTCTTTAGGTATTTGCGGATTTTTATAGGTTTTTTTTGTTTTATTTGTTAGTTATGAAAAGTCAGTGCGGTAGTTCTAGTTCTGATTGTGCATTTTCAAAATCTGGTAGTTTGTACACGTCTGACCTCACCATTGCAGGCGCGTGGAATCGGGATATTTTTGATCAACAAGCTGTCGCAGATTAATTAGTGGTCGAGAGACAGCCGGGTGGCGAGTTTCGGTCTGCGCAGTCTGCAAGAGACTCCTACGTCATATCGAGATATATCGACAATCCGTTGCTGATCAGTGGAGAGAAATTCGATCGGAGAATGTGAGTAGTTTCCATGTGAGAAAAGGTTAGATTAAAGTAAAGGAAATTTCGTTTAGTTTACCTGCCATCGGCTTGGTTCCAACCAGTGCCACCCAGGGTTGAATTGACTTGAATCGCGAATTTCTGATGACTCGACTTGCCTCGAGTTATTTCTTTAAATGCGTTAAATGTCTCGACTCTAACAATTTGAAGTACAGACCATGTATTGCGTAATGTGACAATGACAACAAAGAAGGTTTGAACTAAACCATAGGGAAAGGGTGATTGCTTAAAGCTTGTGATTTTAATTGTTATGACATACGGTACTTTGTTGCTACATTGGCTTCATTTTGAATCTGGATTACGCATGCGAGCGTGCGAAGGACGTATGCTGCTTAATCGCGGCATCTTAATGAACACTTGAATAGGCNTCAAAGGAAACCAATTTCCGTTCCGGTTCAGTTTATCCAACGTATGGTTTTGTTCCATGCACGCCGCAATATTCAAAAGTAGGCATTATGTTTTGAATTCCAAGCAATGAGCACACGAGCCGCTCAGAATAGCTCCGCGGGGTGCACTTTGCTCAGCCCATGTCTTCTAGGTGCTATCCCGTGTAGTTCTGAAAAGCAAATATCGCAATTCTGTGTGAAGAAAACAGCTACAATTATTCATCTTATCCAATTTAACAACATATCTCCTTGTATACAGGTATGTCCTGGTGACATGATATCGCCCGTTAAAATGCTACATAGATCGCTTGGGCTTCTGTCGATTTTGTACAGTCAAGTATACACAAAACACCAACGAGTTGGACAATATGTTCGTCCATTTGACGAATGTCTCCATACCAAAACACGACGATGAATACAATCACATTCATGGAGGAAAATGGACAATAAGGTGAGAATCATATATTTTCAATGACATCGCAAATGTAAATACATGGTATGATAGAAAGTTTCTAGGAAGAACAGGGTAAAATCGAGTACCTTAGTGATTCAATTCTGAATCGAGTATTGGTCTTTTATGTCGAGTCCAGATATCCCAACATGATGATATATGAAATTAAGTCCAAATAGGAACAGTTTATGGACCATGAGGAATATAACGCAAGTTCTACATCTCATTAACGATCATTAAATTCTTGACGATACCGAATTACCTATTTTGCTGCACTTTGTGACAATGCTTTGGGCCGATCATGACTTTACGTCATTTTCACTAACGTGCATTGATTTTTATTACATGCTCTGTATACTGTGATACGATCAATCAATTGAAAATGACTCGTAGCCTTGTAAACCATTGACAAGAACTACTTTTCTTGTCAATGGTTGTCAAGGTTACGAGTCATTTTCAATTCGCCACCACCAACTCTGCTAGAGTAATAGAGCAGTGGTTCCCAACGTGGGCGATTTGGCGGCCTAGGGGGACGAAAATGACGAAGGGGGCGAAAATGGACAAAGGGGGCGAAAATAGCGATAGGGGGGCGATGACGCGTTANAACGGCTNNATTGGAGTCAAGACGGAGAAATGATCTTNTTTTTTTAGTCAACCCACGGAAATTTAGTGGCAAAAGTGTAAAATTCGACAATGAGCCGAGAAGTTGACCTTTTATTTTTACTCAACCCGCCGACGATTACAGATTGCATACCGATTTTTCGGTTCACAAAATCTGTGGGGCGATGATCGGCGTTTAGCTTGAAAAGGGGGCGACGAGTCGAAAAAGGTTGGGAACCACTGTAATAGAGAATGGCACGCATTCACAACATAGTAATTTTCCCAGTCCCAACAGTGTCTGGCACTATTTTCCAAGTGTAAGAACTTTCAAGACGAAATACCAATGTTGCGGTGATTTTACTANTCTTNTACGTTGCAATGAAATGTCAGTCTTGGCCGTCCTAGTCTNGAGTCATGCACAATGATTCNCGTGCAAGACGTGTCAATACACATTTTGACTCGAGTCAAGTCGGGGCACCAAAATATCGTGACTCGAGTCTAGTCATGAATCGAGTCTTTACAACCCTGCCAATTTCTATACAAATGGGTGCAATTTTCAAAAATATATATGAAATCACCTCGATTCAGAGGCTATTTTGCCCAGTTGTTGAAGCAATTGCACTCGTAAACATGATGGGATCTTATCCCAAATCTACTTTCTAATTTACAAAATTCAAAGTGAAATAGAAGCAGTTTTGCCTAAGAGCTATTCAAGTTGAAGTGGAAGCAGTCTGAAAACCTAACCACTGGATTGCGTTTCGATGAAATGAATAAATGAATAGCCTACATTTTGGTGACAGTACAAGGTGTTATCTACAGCATATAGGATTTCGGCTAATATGCGAAATATTGTAGTTTATGGTCATATACGACGATCTACGAAAAATGTGCCTGGCCCCTGGCTACGCGAATGTGTCGGAACTGATATTTTAGTCATCGTAATCCCAAATTTTGCTGCCAGGCTTATCAAATTTTCGTAATTTGGTTTTGGTAATATATTTTTTGATAAAATAATTAATTTCGAGAATTAACCCGCGGGCCACCCCTGCTTCAACCGTTCTTTAAAATTTCAAACCAGGTCGCCGGCCGCAATATGTGACCTCGCAGGCCGTGTGTTGGTGACCCCTGCATTGAACACACACTTTTGGTAAGGTGCACTTTGAGAGGATTTCGGAATCTATCAAATCACACGAAATATTTCAGCAAATTCTTTGACACATTTTATCTATTGTAGCTCGATCAACGTATATGAATTGTAGTATAAATATTTTATACAAAGTATTGCCAGATATTGTATTTGTAGTGGAAGTATAATAATTATTCTTATGTTTACCCAGGGTTACCATACGTCCTCTTTTTCGAGATTTTGTCCTCTTTTTTGAGAATTTTGGTCAAATTCGACTGAAATGCCGTAAATCAGCACCGAAGTACCCTGCGGCGGGTATTTCGGGAGGTGAGCCGGAAAGTTCACTTTTTTTATTTAGTCAACCACCTGTTAAAGTGAAGGTAAAAACTGTATTTTGGGCGCTGAGCGAGAAAGTTGACCTTTTTTGCTTAGTCAACCGTCCAAGAAGTGGTAAAAATTTACCATTTTTTCAGGATTTTCCTCCGGTTTTGCGAGTCTCAAAATTGTGAAAAAGTGTCCTCTTCTCAGATTTCCAAAATATGGCAACCATAGTTTACCGTACTTTTTAAGATTCACGGCTATAGGCCTAACTGGAATAATGACAATGTTGTAAATTTCAAATTGTTATGCATTTTGCAACAGCAGTGTTCTCAATTTTCAAGGTGCTGACAATTCGATGAAGAGTCATCTTTAGGCCGGGAATACACGATCCGTAAACGCGTCCGACGGTTTCTCTCGTCAAACGGATGCGACAGAGAAGAGGAACGAAGATAAATAAGGAGCAAGAGTGTGACAAGTCGCGTCTGTCCGCTTTACCACCTATTTCCATCCGCCAAGCGCTATATAATAGACATGAAAACTAATGTGGCGTTTGGTTGGCGCCTGGCCTTTATAATGTTGCACTGGTTGACACCGGCTCTATATCTGCTTAATGTCGCCGTCAAATAGGTGTAACGTCATCTAGTAGCAATATTGACTATTATAAGACCATTTGTTTGTGGTCATGGATTTATTCGGCCTGTATGCAGTACTTTCTGATGGTCACTCCCCGAGCTTCTGTTTTCTAACCCCTCATGATAGTTATTCTGCTTTGAGCAAGACTGTCGAATCTAATGCTTGATCTTATCATTCCATCGCAGGCTTCGCTCGCTCACTTGACAATGTTTTGCTCTCTGTACCTAATACTGCTAGGAAAAGCGCTGGCTTAGTATCACTACATCCTAAGACAGTGGTTGTCAACCTTTTTGTCTTCACGGACCCCTTTTGGAATGCCACGGACCCCCTCAAGTTTTCGTTCAATATTAGCTCAATTATCGTTCAACCGTAATCTGTCTCGTGCAAATATTGATTGTAGGCTAGTAATAAACAGCCACAAAATGACTTTTTTAGAAAATAGCATCACACTATATGTAGAAATTGGGTAGACTTTTATTATTTCGACACAAATTTTGCAGCTGTATATATTGTCTTGAAAATCCGCGGGTTCAATTTGACGAAAATCCATTACCACAAAGATATATTGGTGGCGAATGTAATATTAACGACTAACGCTTTCTCGACGACAGCTTTGGTGTGTGTTTTAATGAACATATCACGTCCAGCCTAGTCATTTCTATCTGACATCTCATCTTGAAGGTATTTACCGTAATTCTCCATATATAATGTGCAAAATTTTACCGATTTTTGCCCTAAAATAGGGGGGTGCGTATTATACATAGGTACAGCAAGCCTTGAAAAAAAGTCCTTCGATCAAAAACTTGAAATCACACCTTTTTCCGTGCTTGTTTAAATCGCGCATCACCTCTAGCCATTGGGTCCCGTAATTCGTATTATAGAGTGTAACGCGCTGCCAAATAGAGAAGCGTGTTACCAATTAACGAAAGCGTGTTTCTAACGAAAGCGTGTTTCTAATTAACGAGAGTCGTCTGCGAAGCACGCGATCTCTTGCTGAGTTGGTTTGCCGTTTGTACGCGAGCGAAATTAGGTCGCTGATTGCTACAAGCGTGCGCGGCAGTCCTTGTTGATTCATCGCGTCAACGCCAGGCCTCAACAATCGCATACACAAGATGCCATGTGCGCAACATATAATCGCATGCGTAATCAGTCGCTTGCACTCGCTTCTCCAACAGGACTGGTGCGCCCGACACAACCGTTGGCCTGAGCAATCGCATCTGTAATTGTAATAGGCCACGTGCTCAAGATGTCGTCTGTCGCTAGCCTGAGCTATCGCGTCGCCGACCTGACAGGCTTTGGCTACTATCTACTCTCGTTTAGAGACAATGCCGTTAATTGTATTATGACTAGCGATCATTATGTCATGATTGTTCGACAGTGACATCGCAAAACAGAACAACATCGAATACTAAACCGCAACTATTCATGTACTCATGTACTGCGAATGCAGGATGCGTACTATACATGGGTACAGGCTTTTTCCCAGAATATACACGTCATTTCAAGGGTGCGTATTATACATGGGGGCGCACTATATTCGGAAAATTACGGAAGTGCTTATTTCACTGGAGAAAATGGATTTCCTGGCCAAGTTTCAATTCCTTCATCGGGACAGATTAGGAAAAAATTCAGGAATTTCTATTTCAAACGACTGTTTACTAATTTGCTGAGACTGACAACTCCAAGTCCAAAATGCTATCTCCAACATTTCAACCCCAACAAAACACCTCTAAACTGCAATATTATGTTTGCATCGGCAGGCTATTTGTAATTTGACAATTAAAATGAGTTTGCGCAGTCAGATATTTAATATCAGCCGCCCATTTTATTGATGTGAATCATAAAGTTTTAGCAATTACGAAACGAAACTGTCCCATGATTTTCCTGATTAAAAAATGAAATGAATATTCGCTTGTCAATCACTTTACAAATTTAGAGGTTTCGCGGACCCCCGGTTGAGAACCACTGACCTAAGAAATTGTGCACTAGTAACTGAGACAGTATTCTGACACTCGATACTTTCTGTCCATCTCTCATTAGCTTCTATTATTTTAAATTCCGTTATATCCCAGTTCAATTGAATTTCAGTGCTGATTGTTACATCTGTTGTATAGGAATAATTATGTCCTGTTTCGATCATGTATCAATTTTTAATCGGAAGCTGCATTTTTTAACCCGTCCTCTGAGTAATGTTTTTCAATTCGTATTTTAATGTATCGATGGTTATCTTGCTTCTTAAAGACTTTCAATTCTAATAATTAACTAACTAATGTTTTGTTGTCTGTTCATAACATCGTTAGGTCTTCAGCTTTCCAGGCATAGTAGTACTATGATAGTTGATAGTACCATTCCACTTTCTAGACTTGAATATCTCTGAGT
>ATSW01009587.1:0-13996 GCA_000444245.1 Botryllus schlosseri
CCTGTGTGCCTTGGCAGTCTCGGCCAAATGTCACGGCCAGACTAATCATATTTTTGGTTCGCCTTGCAAGTTCACAATCTGAGCATATGATCTGAGCAATTCAATTTCGATAATATGCAACAGGATTTCGATAATATAATGGGAAATTAGCTCGCGGGCTACTCAAAACCTTCTCGCGGGCCACATATGGCCCGCAGGCCGCGGGTTGCCCACCCCTGATATAGACAGACACCTTCGATAGTTTTCAGAGCCGGAGCCGGAGCTGGAGCCGGAGCTGCGGAAATACTGCGGCTCCGGATCTGGAGCCGGAGCTAGTGTATGATAAAAGAAAGCTCCGGAGCTGGAGCTGGAGCAATGCAAATTTACAGCTGCTCCGAAGCCCTGGTTGTGGCTCCCGTATCCTAATACTTGAAATCCAATGCATTAGGCAATTATCTTGAACTTTAAGTTGTTATGGGATATTGATAAGATCATCGCAGCGAGATAAAAAAAAGTAACAGTACAAGCTGTGTTACTGTTACTATATGCAGTGTTGGGATCAAGTCACTACCTTCGAGTCAAGTCAAGTCACTCGTTTTTTGGAAGTGACACGAGTCAAATGGAGTCAAGTCAAGTCACGAGTCATGTCACAATTCAAGGCAAATTGAATTTTCGAAGTATGAGTGATGATGCAAAGTCATTACCTTTTGCTAACCGAGTGAAGGGTGTAATAATTTGCCATTATCTTGAATCAAATAACGAATATAAAGGTAACTATTCATGTAAAAAGTAGCGTTGGGACCCCGGGAAATCCCGATCCCGGGATCCCGGGATTTGAACCAATCCCGATCCCGGGATTGATCCCAATGAAATCCCGGGATTTGTAAACATCATGTACCAAGGCTTATGGAGCGCGATATCTCTTATTTTGGTAATAGGGTAGTGTCACAAAGTCTGCTCATTGTTTAAAACAGTGGTCTGAAACACGAGTGGTCTGAAACACGAGCCTGTGTCGGCATTTTAAATTTTCAAGTATTCGACAATATTTAACTGAAAAATATCTTATTTCGGACTTGAGATCCTGAAATTCACCACTCTAAACCTGAAGAGCTATCACATGCCAAATGTCCGCTAGCTGCGAAATTGTAACGCGACAGCTTTTACGATGTCAAGATGCATTTTTCGTCTGGCATGGTGTACAGTAGGCTACAATTGTCTGTAACTCATTATTTCGCCAAATTATGCCAAGCACAACAATATTTTTATTAAAATATTTAAAAATATTACTTTTTCGTGGCAAACGTGAATATCACAATAGTGAATCACATTTTCACAATGTGTATGGAATGCCAGTCTGCAAAGTCCGTCAACTAAGGCCTACTTGGAAATACATATTATACCACTATTTGATGCTGCCTCCCGTCGCGTCATCATAAACTACTAAATTGGCGCGCGAGCAAATTTGAGTTTGAGACGGCTGGTCCAAACGATGATACTCTTGATGCTTGCATGTTTTTGCGTCATTACTACAAGGAATAAATGTTGTTTGTGTAGCTTGTATGTGTATTTTACTACTTTTGCAATCCCGGGAAATCCCGGGATTGAGAAGCGAAAATCCCGGGAAATCCCGATCCCGGGATTTCAAATTTGATCCCGAAGTCCCAACCCTAGTAAAAAGGTGTTGTATCGCTCACGCACACGCAAAAAACAAACAAACGAAAACTGTATAGGTACATGCTGCAGTCTGTTAGTATCAGCCAATATAGAGGATCGAATACGAAGCCACGAGAAGNTGNATAAANNGANATGGTACAATACACTACCCATCTGCACATCCGTGAGAATTAATAAACGCATAAACTATATATTCGTTCGATTTAAATCATGCAAGAATGTTGATAAAGGTGAGCACTGCGCAATATAAGCACTGAGCTGTCTCAGAAACAAAGATACGATTCTATTTAACTAATCTATTGCTTCTACGACAACGAAAGCTGTGATCGTTTCGTTTGCGGTAAATTTATTTGTGATGTAATAATGGAGGAGCAGTGAAACGTACAATCAGTGAATAACTGGTTGCTGTCACAAGTGACATCGGCGTATCCCGAAGAACCCGAACATGCATAAGATAGGGTGATTTAATCGGTACCGTTTACTTAATGACTTGAAATTGACTCGTAAATTTTGCTCCGAGTCACGAGTCAATACACATTTCTGAAGCGCCGCGCCTAGTCAAGTCTAGTCAAGCCAGGTCAGACGAATAAGTTGATTCTATAACTGTAATACGAAATCTGAACCATTGCAAATGAGACCTATTCATCAACCTGAACTTACTTCGAAAACTATCGCACCATCCTTTCAGTAGCCTAAATTTTTTAACCCAATCCCACATTCTCATTTGCCGGCCACTCGGATTTTAAGGAAAATTTGAAATACATCGCAAAGATTCTTAGGGGAAGAAGAAAGTTCACTAGAAAAGAATATAGAAGTGATGTAAGTTCCTAATAGTCCGATTCGGTCGATTTAAATTTCGGGTCAAAATGTTGCAGTTTTTCGGAAATACCGTACGTTTGGCTATCAAAAAAGTGTGCAGACAAGCAAAAGTTTGTTTCATCATTGTATTGTGATTTTAAAGGACTAACACATCTTAATGGCGCCGATCTGGTAAATATAGACTTTTAATTCAAAATCCTAATTCAAGTAATGAAATGTTCCATGTAAGAACGAAAATTTAACTTTGTATAATCAGGCTAAACGCCAGCAAAAAGAAAACATTTATCCATCGCCATGGAAGGGCTTCTGCTACTAATTCTTGCTGCGGCTTACCGTTACCCACTAGACTTAGTTTTCACCACTTATTGACTGAACATGCGCACGATGTTACATGTCCCAAGAATTTGAGTGATTGCGGAATATATCTAAATCAAACTACAAGGAACACATAATATGGATGAAAGAAGTGTGAGTTACTTTTCCGCCAAAGTTAGTTTCATTTAACATCCGGATATCATCCATCGAAAGCCAGAGCTCCTGGTGAGAGCTTAGCAGTACTTCTGTCACATTGGACGACAAGCGCGCAGCTTCTCGAGCCTCTTCCAGCCACTTGCCGACATCAACGCCACTCTAATCATAAAATTATTTGACATTGAGGCAAGAAATTTTCAAAAAAAAATTGCGATACAGAATTACCTTGGACGTTCTTGGGGGCGCAATCCAACAACGCTCAACGGTGAAAGTCATATCTACGAATGCTTGGTGCCAGCTCATCGTAGCGAATATTGGAAACAGTGCTCCCGGTCTTATGTAAAAATCCTTGATCTTCATCAAATATTAAATATGAGTTCGATTGATGAACGCTTCAGTGCGTCGATTCTCTATTCGTCATTAGGGCTGGGCAAAACCGAGTACCTGAGTGATTCGATTCTTAATCACGTATTGTGCTTCAAGTCGAGTATTCTAGTATTACTCATTAAGACGTCATAACATATTGTAAGATAACAAAGTTCAAATGTGTACCTTTTATGCGTCCACCGCGAATATAGTGCCTCTTATCCATCGCATTAAAGATTCTTTGGTATTTTTCGATCGTACCAATTTCATTGCACTTTGAGACAATGTTGTGGGATGATCATGACTTCGGCAATGTGTTATTTCCAGTAATGTTCGTAGCTTTGTACTACGTGTTTCGTATGCTGGGATGCTGCCAATCAAGGTATCGAGGCTTCCAGAGTAGAAAATAGTATCGAATAGGGATGTTGCGTACCCCAGAAAGGTTCAGGTTCGCCTGAACGCGAACCTTTTTGAAAGGTTCGGTGTGAACGCAAACGTGAACCGTATGACATCACGTGACATCATATTGCTGATATGCAACCCTAAATTTCAGTGAAGTGATATACTAATGAACGATGTTCCCTCTAGTTTTTGACGAGCCTGCGCGCA
This sequence comes from Botryllus schlosseri, assembly GCA_000444245.1. Classification (NCBI taxonomy): domain Eukaryota; kingdom Metazoa; phylum Chordata; class Ascidiacea; order Stolidobranchia; family Styelidae; genus Botryllus; species Botryllus schlosseri. Next base: position 3,919 of record ATSW01009587.1, read on the forward strand.
CTCACTAACTCACTGCGCGGTCCCTAGGAGAACAGTGTGTAACGACTAATAAAAAAAGGTCATCACTTATGATTTTTTGTGCGCAACCTAAATTTTCTGTGCGCAGAGACCGTTTCAGCACTGCGCAATTGCGCACGTGCGCAGCTTAAAGGGAACATTGCTAATGAACACAATACCTAGCGACGACTCAGGCCACTATTTGCCAAAGTGCTAAGTACATGATGACTTTTTAATCGTCTCCAAATGTATCAACTGCAGTAATGAAATTCAATGATAATCCCATAAAGTCAATATCTTCACTCGCTTTGCCAACAATTTCGACGAGGACTTGCAAGGGAATAAAAGCCTCCTCCTTGACGGTCTCGGACAGACCGGGCACTGTATTCGGCGTATGACTGTTGCTGCATTGATATTCAGCAGAGTGTAAAACGGGTTTCTATACAATCTACCAATATTTCCCGATAAACAAGTTATACAGTATAGCCAAAACCCCAATCGCATGGATTTGTTTTTATGATAAAGCAAACATATCAAATCAAGATGGATTCCATACGCCTGCTAGATTTTTTTACGTCAGAAAACGATGTATTCTCTATATCAGTTTCATTGATTGGTTGAATATGCAACATTCGCTGACTTTCGTTCTGGATGTTGTGTGATTGCGGGTCAAGCTCACAGCAGAGAGCCACTAAATATTTACAAGCGGAAAGCTGAATATTTCCAGCAAACGTTTGTAGCAATGCTAGTAATATTGTGGAGATTGGCAAGGTGCATGCTCGTCTAGTGCTGATTTGTTTCATGCTGCCAACGCCGTGCATAGAGTGGTATGTAGTTGGCATGCAAAGAATTTCAACCAAAGATGTTTTAATGACGTGAAAAATGAAAAATATTAAAAAGGTGCACAATGTAGAAACTACCAAGGTTCGTTGATGCACGTGAACATTAGGGCTGTCCATAGTTTGAAAAATCTATAAAATGCTCCGTTGTAATGTCTTATTCTGTAGATTATTGATAAAAAAACAACAATGGATCAAAAAGGAGCTCACAGGAAAGTCGTTAGGATTTCGTGCAGAGCGTTTGAAAGTAGCTTCCAAAGAATGGGCGTGCTGGATATATGATATGTCAAAGTCCTTAACGATCGCGCAGCAAAGATGTGTGAAGGTTGGCAGTAAGCACAGACTATGCTGCATAGTATCCAGCATAGTTTGGATAGCATATCCAGCATAGTCTGTGCTTACATTTACACCTCGTTTCTGCAGCAGCATCATCAAGGACTTTCACAACACTTACAAGTGAAATGAATTTGCTGTAAGCATCTGATATGTGCCAAGCACAGCCGGCTGATTCAGCCGATCCCTGGAACATTCAAAATTTTAACTATATAGTCCAATAGATCACACAACTTATAGTGTCATTGTCAAGCTTTATATATGTATTCAAAGATAATGGATCTCTTCTGAAACAAGGAATTCGTTCGCTACTTGCATAAGCGCCTTTTCTTTCCATCGATGAAAACAAGGCATGTAGGCTACAGCACCTTCCTTCACAATAAAGCGGTCATGCTTTAGACGTTTTTGTGGAGCAGCTGTTGTTTGTTCATCATGTATTTCGTACCTAAACATGCTCGGAATTAATCCTAAATCCTTATCCACCAACCTACCTACAATGCGCTTTCAGAATCGCCGCCGGTAGCAGACTCCTTGATCACCTAATCAGCAAGCTGCTGCTGTCGTTATCATTGAAGCATAGCCTATTAGCCAATCAAGAGCCGTGGTTTCGTGATTACTAGTCTTCCCGACGTTCTATGTTCGGTGGCACGCCCATTCTTCGACAGCTACTTTCAAACGGTTTGCACAAAATCTTGACGGCTTTCCTGTGAGCTTCCCTGACCCATTGTTGTTTTTTATTAATAATCTATAGAATAAGACATTACAACGGAGCATTTTAAAGATTTTCTAAATCATGGACAACCCTAGTAAACATCTAAATTTAGGAGGTTCTCATACAAAACGCGAACGTGAACCTTACGTTCCCACCGTCCCTAGTATCGAAACTATAATTCTCGTTGATAAATTAACTTTCAGTGGCGAGAAGCGTATCAATTCAGTACTCGAAAAGGCGTCTTTTCTACTCCACTCGAATCATCGAAATTATTACCCGATTCAGATTCGAGCACTGAATCATTGTGCCCAGCCCTATTCACCAGGCAATCTCGTCAGAATCATGGATCCTGAAAATGTCACCACATAATGAAAATCAATATTAATTTATTCGGAGCGATATATTCCATCAAAACACCAAGCTTTAAGTCCGAAGCAATTTGTTTTCATCAGTATTCTCAGATTAAGCATGATTGACAGTCATTGACTTTAACTAATGATGTCCGTTTCCGAACATGAACAGTGTACACAAGGAGATTATAATTGCTAAACTTAGTTTCATCGCTCGCGAAGCTTTGCGATTGAAATAGACACAATAAACATTCGCCAGTGTTGGGTGCCGGATGAGCGAATGGATTTTTACAGTGATCATTTGTGTTCCCTTGCAACCAGCACACATGGGCTATGATTGGAGATTTCGCATTGAGTTGTGGAATCCGTATAAAAGAAAAAGTATAGAAGAGATTGCGGCATTGTTTACTGAGATAGGAGAACGACACAACTAGGCATAATTTGCCAATGCAAATATAAAGATGTGAGTTGGCAATATTATAACTAGGGTAGTTTTTTACATGTCAAAAAAAGTCAAAATTAGGGCAAAATTGTAGCGCTAGGTCAAAAAATGTCAAAATTGTAAACAAAGTCTGTATCGTTTGTATCGTAGATTTTGCACTGTCGGGGCACTTATCATTTGACATTTTACAGTTTGTAGCCTACTTTATAGGCCTACCGTTGTAGACGCTGNCNNTTNTACNNNTCATTGTGAATCATAAACGGTCAAATAAAACAAATAGGTGGACATGGTGTTATGCTCAACGTACCGCAATATCCTAACTGAAGCAAGACTGCGTGGGCATTGGATGGTTCTTATATCAAGAAGCGCATTATGAAGAATTGTGATGAAGACACCATCGTCAGATTGAAGCAACACGGTGTGTCACCAGCGGTGCACGCACGCACAACTTCAGTGTTGCCAGCTAACAACTGCTACTGTTGAACGTTCTTTCTCCATTCTTGGCAAGCTACTTACTAAGGACAGAAACTTTCTACCCGAGAATGTAGGAAAGTATCTCTCGTTGTTGTACTACTACAGATTTTAATTATTTCCACCATAANACGTGATGTAACTACTGGAATTCTTCATAGTGCCAGATTTCGCTAAAATCAAATTTTTTCATGAAAAAATTTGTCAGTTGTTGAGTCAAAAAAGTTTTTTCAGGCCGAATTACTTCGTAAGGACAGATTGTTCAAACCAGAAATGGGAAAACACCTAATTTGCATACGTTAGGTCAAAATTGAGTTTTTTTAAGGTGAAAAATGTCGAAATTTTGATTTTTGAGATCGAAATCTTCTGTTTTTTAGGCAAAAAATTGCCCTAATTATAACATAACACCGACTCCATTACCATAAACTCATACCTTTTCTCGATATCTCAATTTACGGAGATATAGCATGTTAGAATCGTCTAACGGTGACGTTCTTGCGACACTCATCACCAATTCCTTCACATTCTCCACCTTGGCATGTTGCACCGCAGTAATCCATACGTAAAAATCGCTTTCAAACTGTACGTAAAAGATTGAAGCATTTCGGGAATCGTAACCACGCAACGACTGTTAAAGACAAACCTTTATCGGTGATGGTGGCTCTACAATACAATGATCAATAATCACGGATAACTGTTGAAAAGTATTTTTCCAGTCATCAAGATGAGTTTCCGCTTTAATAGTCAGTTTTTCTATCTAAAAAGACGATCATGAATTACCATTTGAATATAAAAAGCACATCGTGAACAATATGAGCAAAATTCAAGAACAAAAGCTGTTGAATAATTTGTATAACTATGGGATGTTTGTTTAAATACATTTGAAGAACAATGCAGCCTGACCTCTAACATCTTGCATTAGAAATAATGGACGTACACTACTTGGAATGATTGAAACTTTCGACATCGTCGTCGGTTCACAACTAAATCACCAGTTATAGTACTCAGGTCAGATATCACTTGAAAGTTCGAAACGAATGGCTGTTTTGATGATGATAACCGNAAGCCGTAAAATGCTGGATGATGATGATGATGAAGTATTGTTTGATACATTGAAGACAGAGGTCCAGAACCATTTTCGTCAAAGGATGCACATTGGCCATAAAGTTTCAATTGTAATTCACAAACCTATTTAACAATTTCTATCAATGATTACATCACTATTGATGAGTCGCGACGCCATGCCAAAATATTTTCAACCAACGCCATGTTTTAACAGATTTTTGTTTCAAATGCAGCTGTAGGATCAGAACGCCAGGATTCACACCACCTGGAATTCAGACAATTCGCCCCTGAAGGCGTAACCCGTACTGGTGTATACCTTTCCAGATAATCTTGACATATTCAGAATTTTGATTTCCCCCGTAGTCATGGAAATGCTTTCCGTTGAATGCAATGATATTTTGCCAACTTTCGCGACATGCGCGTCATTTGCAGCATCAATCCATATCTTCACATTAACATATTCCTTAATAATTGTATTAAGATTGAATATGCTTCTTCGGCTAACTGCAACAACTGACTGTTTGTACTTACATCATTTGGTACCGGCGCCTCAACAACGCAGTGGTCGACGATAAATTGAATATTTTGGAAGGTTTGGCGCCATGCAATTCTGTCAAATAATTTTGAGGCTGGTTTGACGCAGAGTTCTTTGATCTAGCAAACGAGAAACGACAAATGAATCGGGGCTATACCAGTAAACGCAAGGGCTCGCGCAACCGTGGTAGGTCTCGCAATCCCGTGTACCGCAGGTTCGGAATCACTGACTTAGGCTATTAGATATGGAATTATTATTTTTAAAGTTAAAATTTCTCTGCCTGAATCACGCCACCACAAGATTATGTATACCTTTCCCGATAATCCAGACTTATTGAGAATGTCAATTCCTTCCATAGTGATGTTGATGCTCTTCGTTGAATACAGTGATACTTGACCCACGCCCGTGACTTGCGCCTCCATAGCAGCATCGGCCCATATCCTCGCATCGACGTATTTCTTAATTATAGCAAAATATTTGTAAGGCTTCATAATAGCATTTGATTATATTTATACATGCCTTTTTTGATACAGGCGGCTCAACAATGCATTGGTCTACAGAAAATGATAGCTGCTGGAACGCCTCTCGCCACGAGTTAGCATCAAACGTCGTGGATGCTGGCTTTACCCTGAGTTGTTTAATCTAGAAAACACGAAGTGACGCAAAAAGGGTCCCATGCGTCCAAAATCCAATCAGAATGTAGGAGTGATTTCTATAATTACAAAGATAGGGGGTAGCGAAGCAGTTCGACTGCTTTGCCGTACGGAACTCCATATCGCCTACTTGTACCACTAATTCAAGCAGTCACGTTCGTAGACTGTTTCAACTTCCACTTTGCCTGGTGAAATTTTTGTAGCAACAGCGCCATTGCTCTTACATTACGGGATTTAAAAGGAATTCAATTATGAGAAAATCACCATATTTAGGAATTTTCCAGCATAGCTTAGGTGTAAATCGTATATGATATGTGCGGTCCGGTACCGTAGTTTGGTATCACACTGCTTGCAATAGGCGAAAACGAGTTCAACACACGAATCGTTATAAAGCGATATCTCCTGAGTTGAATGGGATATGTTCTCGTGCACCACTCACAGAAGGCGTAAAAGGGTAGTAAAGGTATTTGTAGTGTATTTCGCGTATCACCGTTTTAGGTCTTCTTGTGGTGGCACATCAAAACGTAACCCCCTTCATTACTGGGATACATCCGCATGATAATATGTGTATTGCATTCGTTGGCATCTATTAAAATGGGTTTGAAAGCATAATTCTGTAGCAGAATATGTCGTCGTTGACCAGACCACATTTTCACCGTTGGCTATGATGGAATTCGGGACTATATATAACTAAAGGTAACAACCCTTTCACAAAAAACTCCGCTTGTTTCTACAAGAAGTCGAAATTGAAATATCAGTGTTCCAATAAGACGAATGAAGTGCTAAGATTGTAGAGATCTGATATATTTTCGCTTANATGAGTCTCACTAGCCTGGTCATCCCTGTTATACCTCAAATAATATCTAATATTATTCGGTCCAACTTTCACATGCAAGGAAATTTCCTAAGCTCAATGCTTCTTTGGAATGAGTGGGAATTTTTCTTCGTAATGAATGTAAGTTCAAGACATCCTTAGCAGAAAGGAAATCGCATTGATATAAGTTTTGCCTACCCGAAATCGAACGTTTCCCTGGTTTAGTATCGATATCTGCTCAACATTCAAACTAATTGCGGCGATGTCATCCAAGAGTAGAACTATCTTATTTTGCTTCGCGACATCAACAATTTGAATCAGCAGTGACGAGTCAGTTTCATTCTGAATCAAATGTACATGTTCGCGTGAGCTAGATATGTAGGCTATATGTAAATAAACATAAAAAGAAGCACAGACGCAATAGAACGCGTAGCTAACGTACTGACTCTGATGTGAATTCAAAATATCAAAATTCCATTGCATTGAATTTAATTCCATAATTTTGGTGGTATTTCAATGGCGGTGTCAAGTAACGTAGTTGGACATGACGCGGCAGCCGAATCGATCGGTAGTGGAATCAAGATCGGTTCTGCGATATCTTTTCCCGTTTTGGGGGCTTCTGTGGGAGTTTCGTCGCCCAGTACGGAGGTAGGTCGTAACTTTAGGAGATAGAAACGTAATCACGGATGGGCTGGTTTCAAATGACCACATAGCTATCGAAACATCATGAAAAACGAAAGCAGAACGAATTTATAACAAAAGTGCGAAATGTTGAAAATCTCTGGTTCGTTTTACAACGAAATGTTATAAAACGTTTATTATGAACACGAGAGTAAGGCGTCACGCAACGTCACTATGCTAATTCAAACACAAAATCGTTTCCTACCGCACCCAGACTGTATAAGATGAAGTCACGTAAATACCTAATAATCAGATACTCCATGAGTTATTCGAAAGATTTCACTCATGAGGCTGTGACGAGAGCCGACTGACCTCTCGTGATATTATAGCTATTCGTCGGTTAAATTCTAATTGGTCCGGGCCTAATCGTCAGCACATAGTGATGACGGAGGCGATTCAAAAGTTTTTAATATCCCTTCTTTCTATTACTCACAAGCGGAAGAGTGTGATATTTCAAACAACGTTCCCGAAAATCGAAAATAATTGGTAGTATGCTAGGTTAGTCCTAGTTCTGAGTTCATCTTCCTTCTTGCAGTCACTGTCATGCCAAGTAGAGAGGGATAGAATGTTGCAATTCAGGGCATTTGATGAAAGACGTTGGGAGTCGAAATTACTGTAAATCCAGCTATTTCGCAAAGATTTTGGCAGTATAGAACCAACGAACGTTCGTTTTGGAATACGAACTTGAATATCGAATACCGAACACGATAGTTAACAGAACGTTGGCACCATCTCTATCTATGTGCAAAAGCCTTACATGAATTTCATTACAGTGTGGGATCTTAATCTATAACGATCAGAAATATCGAGTTGGGTAGACGTGTCACGTGAAAAAAAAGAAATGATCACAGCTTCACCTCTTCGTCACAGGGAATTTGGATTTTGCAAGTGGTTATCGACATATTTCTGAAAATCCCACTCCAATGCTCCACCGTCGACCAATCGCAATTTTTTCTCACGTCCAACGTGTCAATCTTTGTCGTGAAACACAAATAAAATAGATCATTATTCATTACCTGTAATAACACTACAAAACATATCCGACTTCAAAGCATTAAGGAAATTTGTTGTGGGGCCATTGCATTTCCAAGTTGATTCCTAATGGTCTCTGCATAGTGCACACTGCACATATTTGAAATAAAATCTTATCTTAATATCCAACAAAGCTGTTACATGCAGTCGACCGCAAATATTATATTCAAAATATTTCGGAGTTGAAGCTATTGTTTCAACGCAATGTTGTAAACTCACGGGATTTGCTTTGTTTTGTTAGAAAAACACCCACTGAAAACTCTGTTGTTACCTAATCCCGTATGGAGACTTTCGTGCAGCGTAAAGTATTGTAATATGACTAGCTGTGTCCGAAGATTTCCGTCATGATCGGTCACCGCCCTATAATTTAGGGCCTCCCATACTCATTTCATCACCCGCGACACCGTTCATTCGTTTAAAGCAGGGGGCCAACCTGCGGCCGTCAACACATATTTCAATTACCGTATGTGNNGGCGGCCGTCGACATGCANNTNGAANTTACNAATTGANTCNCNANTTTTTGANAGATNNTNATCNNTCTTTGAAATTTTCTNCGCGCTGCGCGCGATTNAATNNGACTTCANTTNTNGANTNTAATATNGTNNCGCCNTTNGCAATCATGAGCCCCACAGTACANANGTGAACAGCAGAGGNAAATNATGCGCCTCATATAGAAATANCAACTNGGAATCGTGCTCTCCTCACGAAAGAAATTTGTTTCTGGTACATTNTGGTGATTCCAATGTCTTTCCAGTATATCGAAATTCCGACAATCCTGATGGGACGTCAACAAATAACAACATGCAACAAAGTGACTAATAACAATTTGCCAACCCCAAGATGCATCATCACTTACAACTTGCCCTAAATTTTCGAAAGCACCCCTTCCATCAACTCGACCGGTGAATCTGAGCACATGGGCTGAGAAAGTATAACTGATTGATAGTAATATGTGAGACTACAAATATATATGACGAAATTCATCCTTCAATCCAAAAAAAATTCGCGCGTGGCGCGGCCGTAACGATTCCTAGTATCTATTCATAACATTACCTATCGCGATTTCGGTGCGTATAGTAAACCAATATCAATAAATAGATTAATCCGGAACTCATCGGTGATGGACATGAACAGTTGAACATGGATATTTGGCGTTCAGTTAGTTCATTACGACTATCCCCTGGAACGCGGCCGTGGGCTACATGAGTAATCGAAATGCGGCCGTGGATAGCAAGAAGGTTGGCCACCCCTGCTCTAAAGTCTAAATATTCTCGTGCTCCTTCACGATGAATACGATAAACAGTAAGGGATAAGCAACACTTCACATGCTTGCTGCAAAAAGAACCAGGCTTGCCGTGAAGATATCGTTTCTATTCTATTTCTATTCTAATCTCTATGTCCCTGGCGCAATTAATGAATTGCAGCGGCGCTACACTGCGGTATTTTATAGTGCTCGCATGAAACGCACAGGCTATTTGTATTGTACAGTATTTTGTTTCCAAGCGATGCAAGATATTATAGGCTGTGCTATACTGTATTACTGTTTACCACAAACATAGGATTAAAATCCTATACAGTACTATGTCATGCAGCAAGGGCTTAAACGGCATTTTTTGTGCCATTTGTCCCACAACAAGCACGCAGTTGTACCAAAATACAAGAAATTTTGAAGCTGGCATGGCCTCATATACAGACTTGGACAACTAGATAATTCTAGTTGTCTAATTTCACTAAATTAGATCGAAATGCAAGCAATCTAATTCTAATCTAATTTGTGAGATGTTTCTATGCTCTAATTCTAATTCTAATCTAATTTGTGAAATGTTTCTATGCTCTAATTCTAATTCTAATATAATTTGTGAAGTGGTCCTGTGTTCTAATTCTAATTCTAATCTAATTTCTTGTATTCCTGAAAATGCCCCGCTGTCCGTGGCATTTTGCAGCGAGTAACAAGAATAACCCTCTCGTGAAGGAAAATCTAGTGCCAACTGCCAAGCCACCATCGCATTACAATTGTGTCGAATAATAACCATGTGTTAGCGAAACGCCGAAACCGTTTCTGCAAGTGCGGAATGGTGTTGTTGGGCACAGGCGAATAGCTTATTGTGAGACAACAACAATAATTTGAAACTGAAATCAATTTCAGCCTTTCAA
>ATSW01009588.1:0-18385 GCA_000444245.1 Botryllus schlosseri
GACATTAAAACGTTTTTTCGGATACTGTAAAGGTTATTGTCGTGGTCGCTCCCTTCCGAGCAGTGTTCACTGTGTGCAGCTTGGCGAAATAGCCTAGAACGAAGCTGATAGTTCTTCTGAAGAACGCACTCCTTTGGCTGAGTCCCGAGTGCATGTCTTCGTGTTTTATCATAAGACCGACTTGAGTTATGGTCCCTAAACACTGCGATCTGCTCACCACTAACTACTAAATAAAAGGGGTTACCCCTGACTTCAGTAGACTAATATTCAGTGCGCCAAACCATCTTTGAATCTCAGCTTTCGGCTTTCTTTTTTGACAAGCCCAATCATCCTTTACGGGTGATGATGTCACATAGGAATCACGGGCACTGATTGATATGTTTTACGAATTATGAATTTAAAAAAGTATCCCGTAATATTTTGAAGCACAGACAGACCGTGTAATGCAGTGGTTCTCAAACATTTTTAGACACGCCCGCCTTAATGACAGTGAAATATTTCGAGTCCGCCTCATGGTCATATCACGAAATAAACCGGAATGCTAGCAATCCCAACGGATAGTTTGATGGCGTGGAACCTAATGACAGTTGATGAGAGAAATCTTAAATATGAAATTCGGACTATACGCAGAGCAATAACTATGAATTTGAAGTAAATCGCGCGGAGCGCGAAAACAGTTTTCAGATGACCACAGCTTCGCGCCCCCCATTCAGATTCTTTCACGCCCCCCAAGGGGGGCGCACTCCCAGGTTGAGAACCACTGGTGTAATGTGACAATGTCAACAAAAAAGGTTTGGTGACTTCTTGTGACTTAATTGTTACGGCAAAAGTTGCTACATAGACTTTATTTTGAATCCGCATTCGAGGTTCGCAGGCTGCGTAATCGCAACATATTAATGAACAGGCTCGAAACTAAACGAATTGTCCGTTCAGTTTATACAGCATATGGTTTTAGTCCACGCAGCAACAATAAAAAGTAGGCTTTATGTTTTTAATTTCAAGCAACTTTTTTGGGGCCGCACTTTGACCAGGTCTGCTATAGAGGTAAATAAGATACTAATTCGCGTTACAGATTCGTTCAAAGACGGGGGAATATCGAATATTTTGTTTCTATATCTTCCTGTAGACTATGAAACGGAAGTATTAGATTCCCTGGTTTTAATATCTGTAGATATAACCCAGATATCGAGCGACATATAGTGGTTCAGAGACGTCCGATTTCCTTCGCAGGTGTCATCGCGACAGAGCCACAGAGGCCCGGAACTCGGACTCGGTCAAACTTACCAATATAGTTGATTGGAAGTTAACTCAACTATGGTTTTTGAGCAGTTATAGTTCTAATTCTAGTTATAGATTGCCATTATTGAATAGTTCTAGTTCAAGTTGCTCCTACTAAAACAAATTATATTGGACGAACAACTAAAAAACACGTGTCGTCGTTTGGCGTGAATCGCGATACCAGAGTTCTGTTTTGTGATGTTCTTGCATTAATTGCTAACTCAGAGTCATCACTACTAACAATGGCGTAGCCAGCGGGTAGATTAAAGGGGTTTAAACACCTTACATTTCAAACTTGCACTGATGGTTCACGCACGGTAAGCCGACGCAATTCCGGTAATATACAAGGATTGAATCTATTTAGTTTTGTGTTTGATTTTTAGTTAGTTAGTTGCGAGTTTGAAAGGTTGTTAGTTCTAGCTCTAGTCGCGCATTTTGAAAATTCCGTTCTTTGTACAAGCCTGGCGGAAATTCGAATCGTTTCTGTTGAGCGAAATCTTTAAACAACTAAATCCGCGTGGTGCCGCACCTGCACGGTGTCACAAATGTAGATTCATCACGGTTCAGTCCGCGACATAAGCTCGGTTTTAATGCGACGCGTTGCGACCGTTGCTTGAATCTTTGGATGTTTCTTCGCGCGACCTTTTTTCGCGATCTATCTCGTTCATGAACGGCCGGGGGTGAGATTTATAAGCATACGGAAAGTGTCGGATGCACCATTTTGCTAACGCCAGGCGTGAGGTCGATTGACAGTGTCGCTTAGAACTAGGACAGGATTGTGTTACGAATGAAATCGATAGCTGGCTTCTGAATACAGTCTATGCCGGATTATGGCGATGCAAATTCGTTACCCGTCTTCTCCTCATCATCCTGCGTCGCACAGATCTCCTTTGCCGCAAATAACAGCCGCCGTGCCGCCAAACATGTATCCCAGCGCCGAGCATCCGTACTACACGCAATACCAACACGGGACTTACCAACCCATCGACGTCGCAGGTGAGGAACAACATGATTTTTCCACGCTGTTGTTTTAATCTATTTTCATTCATGTCAGGGCAAATATTTTTTTTGTCAATTTTGATTCACTGCTTAGTTTGTGTTGCCAATCACTCACCATATCGCTCCTACACGGCAGAATGTTAGCAAGTGTACAGGTTTAGATGGGCGCGGGCGTGATTCAGGACTTGGAAATGAATAATGCTTTGAAACCGGTGAACATGCGGTGATTATTTAACTTGCGATGCTACAATATGTGGGTAAGCTCAATCGAGGCGCTTTATCGACATATAGTTGATAGTTTGAGGTTAAAAATACGATGTTATCGAAGAAGATGGTTCGCAGAAACGTAGTCCACCGTACACCAGACATTTGTTGTTGGATTTTGCCCATCTACTCCGGGCGACTGAATTTTGTACAGTACATTACAGTGGCGTAAACTTGATTATCTAACGATATCGAGGCAATTTTGTCAAATCCACTGTTTCGTTTATGGTTTACATCAGTGGTTGAAGGCTTGAAAATGAATTGAAGAATTAAAACATCAAATCTTAAACTAATTTAGAACGGCTTCAGACGTGACGTCGTGACCGTCTGCTTGCTAATTAGCTTCAGTCGCAATGCTACAAGTTCTGTGCACTGTTTAGAAACAGCGTACAACTCGCTTAGGACCAGTTCTATGTGAAAGGTAAGTAGATGTTTTGAAAAAATTCAATGCTACTATTTCGCGACGTTTGACACTGTAATAGAATCTATCGATGAGCAAAGTCGGATTTTTTTCAGCAACTATGCTACATACGAAATCGAGTTGATGGTTTTAATAGTGCTTCGATAAACTTCAATAAAACCACTCGTAACGTGCGTAATATTAAAAATACAGCAGGAAATTATTCATTACAATACAATTCTAATTCTTTTGTGCGTAATCCTGTCATAATCACATTCTGATGATGGTACACCCATTAATAAGGTTTGTAATACAGTCTGGAAAGGAAATATAGCCACACATCAACCCTCCCAACTGGGCCAGAGCGCCAAACTAACCTCAAAATCCACATTTTGGCTGATTTACATTTTTTAAATTTCACTGTAAAGTTGGTTTAAAATTTGACCGGTCCGCAAGTTGGAAAAGGTTGATAACCATTGGTTTATACCGTCATCAGTGAATGGTTACTGTCTCCATAAAATATTTTAACGCGTGTATGAGTGGGCGGATTATTATAATACATAAAACAGTGGAGCGCATCACGTCTGTAGGCTTTTTGCGACAGTGGCATCGATTATTCGAAACATCAGGCCCATGACATCATATTTGGCGGTACAATTGTTGATATAAAAAGCTCTTCTAAATTCTCTACATTAGTTGCTGACGAGCAGCCCTAATATTACTATTATTCAATTGACAGAGTGAAGTTAATGCTAGAACACATTCACGAAAATAACACACTGCCCATGTGCGTACAAGCAGTATGAATATAGATAGATTAGATTCATTCATTTGTCACACCAGTGGATATCCGGTACGAAGCAGGGCGACGACGAGGGGCCGCAAGGCCTTAGTACACAGTCGCCCCTGTAGGTTTTAACGTTCTTCAAGCCGATCTAGCATATCCAACTACATATTGTAATATTTGTGCGTCGGTCAGAGTGAGAGTCATTTTATTGGAATTTTCATCAGATCAATACACCGCAAGATTGCGATATAATGAAAAAATAGGAGGCTGGCGAAACGACTTGAAGTATATAAATCTGTAAATCCAACATCCACTTTGGTCTAGAGCAGGGTCGGGCAATTACTCCAGTTGGTAGCCGGATATGGGAAAATGACGTAGGCTTCTTTGTGGGTCGGCTTCGTGAATCAATACAGTTTTCGCATATTTATCACCTATACAAGGAATAAATCGTATTTAATGTAAACTATAAGTTTAAAGCACATAGGTAAAAAGCAATATTCAATGAAGTTATTAAGCAAATGTACTTCAATAGCAGTCGAAGTCAATGAGACATCTGTGGCCGATGAAAGTTGCCAACTAGTTCCTTGAACTCTGACTGCATCTCGGCTTAGGAAACCCTTAGTAAAGACTGCACGTGAACACCTGTTCTATAGGAACGCAGCTTTATCTTATTCATGTTCATTGTTCATGGTCGAAAATGTTTGCTCGCAAATGTATGTAGAACCGTGGGTCACATTATCATGTAACACCGGAAAGTGTCTGAGGTCCGCTCAAAATCCGGTCGCGGGGTGGCTGCGGCCCGCGGGCCGTATGTTGCCCGTCCTGGTCTAGAGCAAGTCAATAAGAGGCATGTATATTTCATAAAAATAAATAAACGATAGCATAGACATAACGTAGACTATATTATATCGATACTTATATGCATGGCATCGTAAGTCTGAGTGGGCCGATAAAACTGGACAACGCCGATTGTTCGCTCGCTGTTTCTTCTGGTTTCGGATCCTATCATTTGCGTAGAAAGTGTGGGTGCCCAGGCCGGAAAATAGGCCGCATAAATATCTTTGTCTCAATTGAATGAAAATGTGCGTAACATCGGAAATGCGGGCGAGCGCGTCTACCTTACCGTGTTCCTTCCCTGAACCGCGTTTGCAGGAAGAGGCTGAAAAAATAATAACCGGTCCTGAGCACCCACGGTAACGTCTAGTTACATTTGGCGGAAGCTGCATTTTTGTTGAGTAGTACGCAAATTCGGGTTAGAAATGTCAATTTTCTTTCCAATTCTCTACTAGCTGCTGAAGATTACCCCTGACGAGTTTCAGCCGAAAATATTCGGGTTTATTTCACTATCAATATACTAATCAATCGGATATTGAGGTTTTGTGCCTCCAACAAGAGGCACGTTTTTTTCCATGCTTATCAAGTGAGCTCCATGTCATCAAATATAAAACANTACATGATTCACGTAATATGGAGCAGCGTACCCCGATATCTTTCAGAATAGGTCCGTAGCCTTTTCGATGATGTTTTATGGGCGGAGACCTAAATAAAGATTATTAAGCATTCCGCTATCATCTGATCCGCGTATGCTGTGTCTTTCAAAAGCTTAGAACGAAAATGGGCCGTGCTACAAGTCGGCAGATCAGGTGCATAACAAAGAATATCGCCCGCTGCTGTTAAATAACCAATATACTCGAAACACCTCGAATATCAAATTCAATAACTGATTATATCTTGAATGGTTACAAGATTGATATTATAATCAGACAACTATATCATCCATATGCTTGTNACAAATATATTACTGATCACGCTGTCAAAAATGGTTGAATTTTAACGCAAAAAATCCTCCCACGTAAGTTCCGCTGTCCTTGGTCACTATAGAAATACAATCAAAATACAATATTGCGTCCGTTATTTTAAATTAGGTTTAGCGAGCCCAGCCTTGCCTATAGCAGCTATTCTAGTTGATGAGCTGACTGTGAATTATTAAATGGATGGTGCTAATGCTGCTATGTACGCACGTCGCACACATATCAGCGTGTGCTGTACGTTGAGGGTTGTTTTAAAATAGTTTTCTTGTCATTGAAACGTGATTCCGAATGTTTTATATAATTCTGAAATGAAAATAAATATCGGAGCTACCGTTGGGCCGTATAAAACTTTACGATTGATTTCATATGAGATGTAACCACCATGTTGATTTTTCATATGCAACTCACTGATTGCGAATTTCCGGTAAAGCGTATTCGACTGCCCGTGCCTAACAAATGGTGTGGCTCTGGCGTGATTTGAAGCTCGGCGGGCGATTAACTCATTTCAGGCGTCTTGTAATGAAGCGAANTAAGGCGCTGAGCATCGCTCTTACTCAAAACCGGCGCAAGTTAAGATAACATTGCGCGTGTTTATTTTACATGCACCACATTAATGCATTATATGAAAATTGTCGCAGCACACTTGTATAACGACACACTCATCAGTAGTGTTGTGTTTTTTACAATTTGCATGAGTTACACAAACATTGTATTTACGCAAAATGGCGGACGAGTGGAGATTTGTGGCGTATGAGACTGCTTGAATCAGATTTGTAAAAGGATTTCCAAAATGCGTGGCAAAAATTACAACCGCAACTATACTCACGTTTCAAATCTCGCAACTAGAACTAGAACTTGAACAACCGGTACTCACTTTTCAAAACTAGCCACTAGAACTAAAACTACTCAAAAAATCAGTAGTTAGTTGACCGTCCAATGGATTAGTATTTGTACAAGTGTGACTTGGAATATTGCTGGAGGCAAATGTCGAATTGCACACTCAGAGCAGCGTGATAAATCAATCAGTATTTCTGGACCGGCATTTGCTTGCTAGATCAGCTGAACGTGTCAATTTGAACTAAAAACTAAATGGCCCGCTGTGTTATGAAAAAATCTTTGCGTAGTAAACTACCCCAATGATATCATCCCAGTCGTGTGGACTTTGTGATTACAAATGGGTACTGTGTGATTATAGATATTACCCCGGATACCTGCTAGTGTTGTGATTGCTAACGATGTCATCAAATCCACTACACGATTCGATAAGGTGCTGTAAGTACGGTTGGACAAAATCTAGTATCCTACCCTGGTGATTCGTTTCAGAGTATCATGGTTCGAGTCGGGTATCACTTGTTATAACTGCATTACAGTATGACGCGGATAGCTAAAATATGTACATTTTATGCGAACACAATGGGAATAATGCATGTTATTGTTACGTCATACAGACAAAATAGCTCCTTCATTTCGAATTTGATTCGCCCTGTTACTGACGTTCGCTACTGATGAGAGTCAGTCGAAAAGCTTGTAGCGAATAAATTAACAACATGAAGTATTGTTTCGCGTTACCCTGAAGTTCAGTACCGCTTGTTAAAATGTCTGTGTTGCACCGCAAAAAGTAGATTTGGCATTTTTCAACCATACCTATCCCGTTACACTTTCTGACAATGCTGCTAGTTCATAATGATATCACAGATATCTCTCTTCTTTTTGAAAGACGTGTCTTCTGCGTAGCTTTGTAGAACATGTAACGTATGCTGCGATACGACCAATCAAGATTACTAGGCTCCGTAATGGAAAATACTTTCGAAAATATAATTCTAGTAGATAATTTAACTGGTTTTGGAGAGCGACGAATCATCTGGGACTTAACAATATCGTCTCTCACCACTCTACCCGAATCATCGCGATTCGTACTTGATTTGGATTCGAGTACTACTCATTGTGCCCAGCCTTAAAACACAACCCATTCAGGATGTTGAACTTTACAATCACATCAAACTCTACAATTCAACAACAAGAAGTTAACGTACGATGCAGGTATCAGCATGAGCAGGGTGCGACACAATTGGTGATTATCCAGTATCTTGTGCTACTAACGCATTGTAAGGACAGGAAACGCCCATTTAAGCACAACTGAATTTCACTCGCGGATAAACCAGCAGACTCATCCGTGGGCGGCTTGCCATTCGAAAGGTCGCGCTTCTCGAAGGCCGCTTCTGCATTTCTGAAACGGGCTGCCTGGGAATTCACAAATGTCTCAACTCGTTAGAGTTTGAAAAGCGGAAAGAGTAGAATCACCGCATGAATCTTGTTGCGACTCATGGCCTACCGAACCGTTTCACACACGCCAGATTTACGACGGCCTGTCGGAAGTCAATATGTCATCAGGCGCTGAAATCCATTGTGATTTCTACGCTCGATAGCGTCCTGTTATATTGCGAGGTCTGACCGTGTTTCAATGAATTTGCCGTTGATAACGAGTCGAAAATACGTTACGGATGCTACCGTCAACAACTTGCAAGTTATGGTTCACGGTACATAAATCGAATCCGTTTCGAAAATGATAACTATGGCTGGACACAATGATGCAAGCACTCTGAATCTGAATCTAGTATTCATTCTAATGTTTTGAGTCGTGCAGTGAGACTCTGCAGATTCGTTCGAGCTCTGAAATGATACGAACCTTGCCAATGAGAGTTGTATTATTTACAACGATAAATCATAGTTTCGATATTATTTTACTCTGTGGAAGCCTTGTAAACTGAATTGAGGGTATGGCAGTATACGTAACGCGTGTAGTACGAAGGATCGCACGTTAGTGGAAATGACATATCTTTGCTAATCGTGATCACAGCATGGTCGCGAACAGCAATGAAATAGGTATGGTCGAGACAGTACCAAATTATCTTTCATGTGATGCAGAACTGGCATTGTAATCATTGTTGTCACAAAAAAGTANATATTTGAACTTTTCACACCATTTAGATTGTTGTCATAATGAGCGATACTCGACTCAGAATCGAATCACTCAAATGATCACTCAGATTTTGCCCCAACGATAACTCGATGACTTTACGGGTGCATTTTATCGAAAGTTATCGACAGACTAAAGTCACACTTCGAGTTATCAGACATGTATTCCTGCAGTGACTGTTGTGATCAAAGCAATGTTACTGGAATCGACAAAGCTGTCGTTTGTCAATAGAACGAATGTCTCTGTGCTTGTAACACGCTATTAAGTTACCTACGCCGTGCGGTCGCACACTTTTGACTGGAAATTACGACTAGCCGTTCGTTGTTACGCCCTACCGACCGCTACGATTTCACAGGGAGCTTTTTTAATTCGCCAAATCGCAATCTGATGATGTAATTTGTGCGCGTGGCCAGATTGCGATCTTAATTGGGATGTAACGCATCGGAGACGGCTGCGACATAAAGCCAAGTTTATCTTCGCCAGTAATCGGCCTTTGAACGAGCCGATGAACTTTGAAAACGTTTTTGAGATGATGTTTGACACTGATTTGTATCAGAAAAATGCTCCGGTCGTTTCTTACGGACTAGCGGCAGTGGGGGTGTTTGATGAGCGATTATGGAGATCTTTCAACTATCATAACTAGAGTCGAGTATCTGACTGATTCGGTTCTGAGTCGAGTATTGGGATTCGAGTCCACTATTCGAGCAGCACTAATTATGACGCCACTACAGTATGAAATATGTGGAAAGTTTAAACATAGATCTTTTATGCTACCACAAGGAATAAAATGCCAATTATACATAATATGAAAAATAACTTTGTATTTTTTCGACCATGCCTATTTAATTACGCTTTGTGGCAGTACTGTGAGTTGATCATAACTTGAACACATAACTGGACACAACTATGTCATTTCCACTAACGTGAGTAGCATTTTACTGCATGTTTCGTATGCTGCGACACGACCAATCAAGGTTTACAGCATTCCACAGTGAAAAATATGATTGAAACTTTGATTCTAGTTCAGTGGTTCCTAACCGTCCGCGGTTGAGAACCACTGGGGTCCGCGAAGCATTTTTAGGGGGTCATCGAAACCTCCAAAATTGAAAATGATTGATAACCTAATTTGTAATTTTCTAAATTTGGAAAATCACGAGGCAGTTTCGCTTCATAACTGCTAAAACTTCAAGACTCGCATCGTCAGAATGACCTTCTGAGATGAAATTCAAACCCATTTTAATTGCCAAATTGCCAATGCTTACTGATACAAATATCTTTCTGTTTAGAGATGTTTAGTTGGGGTTTGTGGGGAAAAATAAAAGAAAGTTGGAGTAGTAAAGTCAATCAGGGTAAATTCGAAGTGTTTTGAAACATTTGGATTTGAAGTCGTCAGTCTCACCAAATTAATGAACAGTCGTTTGGAATAGAACTTCCTGAAATATTTCTTTCGTAATCTGTCCCAAATACTGGGATTGAAACATCGACACGGAATCCATTTTCTCCTGTGATACAGCCTACATATAACCACTATTTCAAAACAACTTCAAAATGAGCTGTTGCATAGAAATGACAAGACCAGGGTGGGCAGACCTATGCTCCATGCACGAGCCGCATATCGAAATTCGTAGCTTTCAGACAGCCACAACACAAAAATACGGATTTATTACGTCCCAATTAAATATAGGCGCGAATGTAAGCTATCGAATGAAGTTTATTATTGGGTGCATCTCCGCCTGGGCTGCAGGGTGTTTGAAATCAGGCTGATATGACGTCAGAGCAGTGTGGATCAGTTCTTGCAAGGGCTGATGAGCATTTAAAGAATATTTCAGCTTGGTAATCTTATTACTCCGTAAATCTGTCTTCGTAGCAAAGTGTTGGGTCGGTGTTTGGTTTCGTAATCACCTTTCAAGTTACCGTTCTATTTTAATGTGCAGATTTTATTTTCTTGCAATTATCGCTCAACGTCATTTTCTTGACCAAACTTCAGTTATTCACTTATTGTTAGCCCGGACCTGCGCTGGCCCGATTAATTATCAAGCTCGTTGTCGAGCACAATGATCATTGATTGATGCCCACTGACCAGGCACCATTGTTGCGGGTGAAACGTTTATGTTAACTCAATTCGAGACTTCGGTTGCAAAGTTCTAAAACCCTGTAGTAGTCCGTGTAGTTCCGCCGTCCCCTAACTTTTACCAGTCCATAAGGAACCATAAGGAAATAACAATACGCATATATACGCGATAGAATGCATCCCTAAAATTTTCTACCAAAATGGCGAAACGCGTGTGTCTCTGTTGTGCAATCATTAAAGAGCCTTTACCAAAGGCTGAAAGAGCCGCAGTTTGCCCACCTCTGGACTAGACTGTACAGTGTACGCAAAAGGTTCGTTAAAATATCTTCCCCCATTTTGGGGCCACATATGTTGCGTCTTCGGATGGGTTACGCGTTATTATTACATTCGCCTTCACCTATCTTTGTGGAAATGGATATTCGGCACTCGTTCACATCAAATCGAAGGCTCGTATTTTCAAGGCACAACCTCATATTTCAAGAAATGTAGCTGCAGAATTCGCTTTGAAATAATAAAATAGGCGTAATTTCTACTGACAGTATAATATTATTTACAAAAAAGGTCATCATACTGTTGTTTATCACTAACATGCAGTTCATATTTGGACAAAAGAGATGACGGTTGCACGATAATTTAGCTTACTTGGAATTAAAACCTTAGGAGCAATGTTCCCTCTAAGCTGCGCACGTGCGCAAATGCGCAGTGCTGACACGGTCTCTGCGCACAGAAAATATAAGTTGCGCACAAGAAATCCGCAGTGATAACCTTTTTTTTAGTCGGTACGCGCTGTATTCCAAGGGTCTGCGCAGTGAGCTGGTGAGTGCGCGCAGACTCGGCAAAAATTAGTGGGAACATTGCTTAGGGGTCCGCAGGGTCCGTGACGGCCCAAAAGTGGCCCGCATCGACAAAAAGGTTGAGAGCCACTGTTCTAGTTATCAAATGAACTCTTAGTGGCAGGGAGCGCATATCATGTCAGTAGTCGAAAGAATCATCTTTCACTATACCCGGTTCGAATCATTCGAGTGATACTCGATTCATTGTTTACAGCCCTGGTAGTAATAGATTATTTTTCTAGTAATGAAATGACACGATCCTTTCCACCAAGAATTATAGTATCAACAAGATTCGATTTAGATTCGAGTGTGGATTGTAACGATTCGAGTCGCGTTGTTAAAAACGGAACTCTTTCGAGTACCAATATGTCTCGATGCCTCTTTTCCTTCACGCTGCGTGACAATTGTTATACTTTCTCATTTTCAGGGATTCACCAGCACCGCCATGATCACTACATGCCTCACGGACCCCATTCCCCGTACCCACCCTACGGGCAAGCGAGCCATCACCCCCACCCGCACCAAAACAAGGATATGGTCAAGCCGCCCTACTCCTACATCGCGCTCATAGCGATCGCCATCAACGACGCCACAGACAAAAAGGTTCGCCGCATTTTTACGTAATAGTAAGCAATCAGACGCGTACAGACTATTGCATTTTCATAACTCGGAACTAGACGTAGAACCAGAACTAACAACCTTTAAAAATTCGCAACTGATTAACTTAAACAGAACTAATTAGACTCAATTCCGAAGCAACTGATTCATTTTTATTTTATCGGAATCCTAGCGACATTCCACATGAACATCAGTACAAGTTTGAAATGGGAGGGGTTTCCACCCCGAAAACCCAGCCCTACGGTTACACATTGTTAGTAGTGATGATTCTGAGCCGGCAGTGGATGCAAGAACATCGCGCAACAGAACACCGGTATCACTATTCACGCCAAACGATGACACATCCGCTCATAGACACAATATTCCACTTTCGTTTAGTTCGCTATTGAAAAGTCCTTATACGGTACAATCACTGTTAGACTTTGTTATATTGTCCACCAGGGACTTACAGTTGTATTAATGAACAGGCATGGTGTAAAAGGCCTCAGTTTACCGAGAAGCACCCCCTCCCTCCTATACATACGTACATGACACATGCTTTTTGGTAGTAGAGCAACTAAATTATTTGTGAAATCCGCAATTAGGTCTGGAACTAGAACTACTCTATTTCCAAAATTTTCAACTAAAGCTAGAACTTATCAAAAAGTTAGTAGGTAGTTGACCGTCAACTAAATATATTGCTGGTTTGTACAAGGCTGTAAACAATGGAAGTAGCAGAATAGCAAGGAGTAATGATTCCGGGAGTAAAATTGTCAGTGGATTCTAAGCAGTCGGTGTTGCTAGGCCATATAATTCTGAGTTAGGCTCTGTTACCGTGTACCATCTTTAGGGACTGAATATACTGACTATTTTCGCTAAGAGGGAAGTGTCGCAATTAATCTGACGAATTTCAACATCAATCTTCACAGCCAACGCAAACGACAATAGAAATGTGTGAAATAATCTAGCAAATCTATAGTCAGTTATCATGATACAGGAACTTTCTCAGACGGTTGTTATGACAATTTCACTCATAAGACTAATCCAAAAGCTAATTTCTACTTTTCAAAATCCGAATTACCAAATGTAATGTGGTATAGAAGTAGAAGTAATTGAAAACATAACCTCTTGAGAATGTAGTGTAAGTAGGCTTTAGTATTCGGGAGAAGTAGAAGTACATCTTTACTGACCACCTCTGGAATTGGCCATACACGTCGAAGCACTATGAATACTAAAAACGGAGCTTGTTTCTCGTTTTCAGGTGACATTGAACGGAATCTACCAGTGGATTATGGAGCGTTTTCCATTCTACCGAGAGAACAAACAGGGTTGGCAGAACTCCATTCGACACAACCTCTCTCTCAACGAATGCTTCGTCAAAATACCCAGGTGCGTGGCCGTGTCGAGCTAAATGCGTAGCATTTTTAAACACCAGTCACCTGTCTGGAATAGCCGACATCGCAATTATAACATTCGAGTAGTTTTATAGTAGTATTATGTGCAACACATTTGGAAAAAGCTCGCGCGTCATTTGAGCTTTTAACTTTATCACCCAAAACTAAGCTAAATCCTAACCGCAATATAATGCCTTTGTAATCCTAACGCTGAACGACCCATTGACATAATCCAAAACAACTCTAACCTTAACTCATATGCTAACATGGCCGATGCCCAAAGCTCATTCAATTTTAGCAAAAAGGGTGCGTTTTCACTCCCAAAAGGTGGTAGACGAACACAGAACCTAAATCTGAATGATACCGCGGTTGCAAATCCTACGTTCCTACGTACAAGCATAATGTAGATTAAAATGTTGCGTTTTATTTATACCGTGGTGTAAATCTGAGGTAGGTTCGGATTTCGTGTACCACGGATATATTTTCACACCGTATATCACGGGTGGTAAACAGGTGTGAATACACACTCTTTCTAAGAGTGTATTAGCGTGGGGTGAAATAGAGTAAACGACACTTTATGTTACGAGCTTGTGCTTTCACACCATTCCAATGGGCGGAAATGAGTCAAAAACACCAATCCTTTTGTAGATATATCACAGGGATTTGTATATGACCCCCTGTTATGGATTTATCGGGGTGGTACACTAAAACTAAACTCACTACACCACTAGGATGTATCTCCAAATGAATTGTTGTATTGACTCATTTTCACTTAGTGGGAAAGTGTGCGTACCCTAGAATAACTGTTTTGGGCTACAGTCGCCAATATCTCATTCATGTGTAGATCACGAATAAAGCTTGGTATAGTCTAAATAAATTCTACTAATTATGATGAGTCACGGCTGAACGACCCAAAACCAACGCATAGCCAACTAGTTATATGCCGATGCCTGAACGAATATTTGCCGGCAGGGACGACCGCAAACCTGGCAAAGGAAGCTTCTGGACCCTGGACCCCGATTCCTACAACATGTTCGAAAACGGGAGCTACCTCAGACGAAGAAAGCGATTCAAGAAAGAGAAAAAAGAGGTGAGGTTATATTAACGGTTGGTAAAATATGCACTTTTTATCACCATAAATATGATAATGCCAGTTCTGCCCCACATAAAGATATTTTTGAATTTTTCGAGCTGTACTTATCTCATTGCAGTTTGTGATGATGCTGCGGGTTGACCGCGTCACGTCATTTCCACTAACGTGCGTAGTCGGACAACAACAAAAGTTTCAGATTTCGATTTTGATTAGAATTGGAATTACTGAATTCGCAAAACCTACAAAATTGAATTCAATTTCGAATTGAGAAGAGATAAAACAAAAATCAAGTTCAGTGCATATCAAATCAGAGTTATTTCTCATAATCATGAAAAAAGCAAATATCTGTACAGCAAGCTGGCCTCGTTTCACACTACACAGTTATTTTGTGGCATTTTCAGCAAAATCAGAAATTAGATTACAATCAGGATTAGACCATAGAAACATTTCACAAACTAAATAATAATTAAATCACTAGCATTTCGCTCTAATAGTCTAATTACAGAACCACATTGAGCTGTGTGGTTGCACAAGTCGGCTTGATGGTGCATGCTTTGGATGGCGTTTTTTTTTCGAGCAATCCAGATTTCTGGGCTACTAAAGTGTAAAATAGTATCGAAACTATAATTGTGGTTGATAAGTAGGGCACTTTTTTTACCTATAAAACGGAAGATTTTGACCTCAAAAATCATATTTTTGACATTTTTTAAATATAAAATACGTAATTTTGACCAAATGTTGACCTTACGCATGCAAGTTGGGTGTTTCCCACATAATGTTAGAATTGTACTACTTATCTGCAATCCTGGTTGGAACTGTCTGTCCTTACGAAGTAGTTTGGCCTGAAAAAACTTTTTTGACTCAAAAACTGACAAATTTTTACATGAAAAAACTTTAATTTAACGAAATCTGGCCCTATGAAGAATTCCAGTATACATCACGTATTACGGTAGGAACAATTACAATTTGTTGTAGTACAACGAAAGATACTTTCCTACATTCTCGGGTAGAAAGTGTCTGTCCTTACTAAGTAGCTTGCCAAGAATGGAGATAGAACGTTCAACATCAGCACATGTTGGCTGACAACACTTAAGTTGTGCGTACACTGCTGGTGACAAACCGTGTTGCTTCATTCTGATAATGGTTTTTACATCACAATTTTTCATCATGTTAAGAACCATTCAATGCCCACTCAGTCTTGCTTCAGTTAGGATATTGCGGTAATATGTTGAGCATAACACTATTGAATCTTAACATTCGATAATAACACCACGTCAACCTATTTGTTTATGATTCACAATGAGCAGACAAGGGGCTGTCGACAATGGTAGGCCTATAAAGTAGGCTACAAGCTGTAAAATGTCAAATGATAAGTTCACCGACAGTGTAAAATCTGCAAACGAAATGCAACTTGCCAAATTCTTTTTTTTAACTTAAGGCAAGTCTTAGTAAAAAGGAGCGTATTATTTCATTTCAGTACTCACAAAAATCATTTCTCCCTGCTCGACTCGAATCATTGTTACTAGCCTTATTAATATATCTTTCCTTCTATCTTAAACCGACAACGAATACTTATATATAAAAAGGAAAATGTTAATCAATATGAACTACATACAATATAATAATATATATATCAAAACTTCAGAAACGCGAAAACGCGGAAGATTTCGAATTCTCTAAAGATCCACAAAATTCCTCGAAAGAATCGTCTGAAATCGCGAACGAAGAAATTAGTCCCGAAAACAAAGCCGAGGATTTGCGAACGCGCCACAACTCTGAGGAAAACCCGGATCCGGATCCGATTCCGCGCCATGAAGCCATACCGGACACGGCGAAATACGCGGAAAATTCGCGCATGGCGCGGTCGCCTGCGTCCGACTCGTCTAATCATTGCGACGCGACGGGGGCGTCGTCCGAGATCGGGCGAGAGCGGGAAAACGTTTTTTCGGAGCAAACCGCAAACCAAGACGAAGGGAGAGGTTTAATTTGCAGAAACCCTGATGTTTTACCCCAAATCGCGACCCCGCCCCCAACCGCTGTCTCTAATAGCAATGGACTGTGTTGGTTTTCAGATGGTAGTTACGGAATCAACACCCCAGTTTCTTACCACCAAACGCAACCCCCTATATACCCATCCCACGAATTCTACCCCCCTAATCAAACGTCGGTGCTTCAATCAGTTCACGAAGACGAAATCGCAATAGCGACGCACGGATATCAACTGCGATATTCCACCCCAGCGCCTCAGACCTACTACCACCAATACCAGACCATGCACAGGCACGGGAAATACTCGCCCTTCGAGTATCCCAAGTATTGATGCGCAATTTCTACCATTGTGACGTCGGCGTGTGAAAATGGCGACCTTCCAGCCTAGCAACATCTATATCTTAGAATCCTAGAAGTGGCAAAAATGGAAGGCTAAAAATTTCAATATCAGCATGACTTTCGAAACCAAGTGATCAATTAGTGGCCCATTATTATTGGTTTGTTGATCATATCGACTCGATATCACACTTGGAAGGAAATATCGGTATTGGCCTTAAGAGGTAAATATTATCGGTTAGTTCGCGACGTCCAGCATGGTGTTATGGAGGTTGAACTGCTACACAGGGAATATTGAGCTTTTTGTTATATATATAGTTTATTTCATGCCCAAGAATAGAAATGGCTGTAAAGCTTTTCAAATCAATGCTCTAAAGTTTTTGCAGTGTGCCTTAAACTAGATGCTATATCTTTTGAATATGGAATAGATCGGTTTTTATCGGTATAGGCTCAAACATCTGATATCGGTGGCCCCTAACCACAGTGTCTCAAACCAAAACAGTGTTTATTTCCGTGTTTGATAGAATTCACACCTAACGTGGCCGTGCGTTACACAGTGAAAGTCAGCGAATTTGTAAATCAATTTGCACATTCTGTTCTACATATGCGTTTTTTTCATGCCCGAATTATTTGACGATATTTGATTATCTGTGAATTTTCATGAGAGTTCAGCGTCGCCGTGCGGAAATATTTGAATCAGAATCCTTTTCAAGATACGAATGCTGACATTTTCGATGCGGACGTTGAACTCGTTTTTTTCCTGATTTGTTTTTGTTTATTGGCGTAAAGGTGTTGCGACTTTAGTTCTGGTTCAGATTGGACCCGAGATGTGATTATGGTGCGTTCACTGTGTCTCCGTCTAAAGGGGTCGATTTTTCATTTACGAATCAAATCAGACGCGCTCTTAGTCGTCGGATGCCTCCGTTTTCCCGTAACTTATGCAGTAAATTCATTTTTTTATTTAAATGGCGTTTTTTCTCTTCTGCTCGTAGGCTGTGCTGTTAGAAATAAAAGGAATTATGACTGAGATTTGCGGCGTTTTGCAATCAGCCAGTGTATTCAGAATCATATCGTCAATTTTGGATTAAAACAGACCATGACGCGACGATGACTCATTTCCAATTCGAGGTAATTTATAGTTTGTAACGGTCCAGGAAATGCATTTTCAACGCTACAAATTGCGAGCATTATTTTCCGATAAAGGCTAAAATTTGCAGCGACATTACGTCGCAATGTCTTGTTACCTTTTTATCAAATACTTGAATAGGTGAGTGACTGGCGATGCGGGTTTGGCAAAATCGAGTACCTGGTTGATTCGGTTCTGAATCGAGTATAGGCTTCGAGCCGAGTCAAGGCAGCGTGAATGAAGTGGAAAGTTCAAACATGAACGACGGCACAGATATATCAATTCCACTAACGTGCGTAACTTTGTACTACATGTTTCGTATATTGTGATACGACCGATCAAAGTTGTAAGACTTCCATAGTGAGATATAGCATCGAAACTATCATTTCTGAGACTGCCAAGGCCTGTCTCTTATACACATCTCTGATGG